>JAMKCH010085397.1:0-268190 GCA_023653785.1 Ophioderma brevispina
GAAATTGGGGGCGCTCTTCAAAAAATGGCTAATATTGCTTTAAGGCTGCAGAATTCATGGTGGTGCCACAATTATATACTTGCATGTGGTTCTCCTTAGTGAGTTTATTATGCGAGACTGCTGTTTAGTCTGACGACCAAGAGCTTGAAGACCAATCTCACCCACCCACTAGTACTGCCCCCTGGGCACTGCACTCACTGCTCAAAAGCATATCAAACAGGACTCCTTCTGTGCTGATGAACGCAGGCAACTGACTCAGCTGATTGAATGACACCAGGGCCTGAGTGCCGTTTCTATTCCGAATTTAGGTTTCTTTTCGCATTCGATAGACACTGAATATCGGAGCCTCATTACGCACGCATCAAGCGGCAAATACGGATCACTAGCTCTGTAACTCTGTCTCAAGAAAAGACGGTTCGGCGCGGTGCTGGCAAATTGCCAGCACCGCCAATTCTCGCCAGCAACGCACACCGCGCCGCCTTCGCAGAGAGAACGTGATTTACGCATATAATCGCGGGATATAATCGAACGTCATAAGTATCAAATCCATCAGATCACATACCTGACACCAAAGCCTGCAATAAAATAAGCTTCGCCTCTACGATGCAAGTAAGAGCTAAGAATAATGCCTATTTTAAAATTGCTGCGCTCGCATGAACTCGCGTCTGGGAAAGGTGCCACTTCCATATCATCATCTTCCTTGATGACACTTCCAACGTTTTTTCGCAGTAGTAAAGACTTGTGCTTTTTGTATTAAAGAGTAACGCATGAGTATTTTTCGAAACAACAGCCCGAGACGCAGGCGCGTTTTTAAATCGCTAGTTTTCGATTTGATAAACTAGTTTTTCCACATTCCGTTTTGTGCAAAATCCCGAAAAACCTAGTTCTCGATTTGAAAACCAGTTTTCGATTAAATGCTAAGGTTTTGATAAACCTATTTATCAACATAGAAACCTGGTTTTTCGATTGAAAATCCAGGTTTCAAAAAACCGGCATATCAAATTTGAAAAACTAGGTTTTTGTCATCGAAAAACCAGGTTTCTCGACTGATAACTAGGTTTCTCAAAAACCTAGCTTTTCGAACGATAAACAAGGTTTTCTCGATTTGAAAACAGGTTTTTCAAATTTTATATGAAAGGTTGTTGAAAACTGGTTTTTCAGTATTTGAAAAACTCATGGTTTTTCGATTGAACACCCATTTTTTCGATTTGAAAGGCGAGGCTTTTTTGATAACCCTAGTTTATCATCGAGAAACCTGGTTTTTTCGAATTGAAAAACCAGTTTGCAAAAACCTTGCATATCCAATTTTGAAACTAGTTTTTCGATCGAAAAACAAGTTTTTTCTCGACTGATAAAGTAGGTTTATAATTTAATCCCAAACACCGTAGCTTTTCGAATCGATCAACCAGGTTTTTCGATTCAAAACCAGGTTTTTTCAAATTTGGATATGAAAGGGTTTTTTTTGAAAAACCGGTATTTCGATTTGAAAAACCAGGTTTTTCGATTGAATGCTAGGTTTTTGATAAACCTATTTATGGGGGGGGGGGGGGGTGGGGGGGGGGGAAATGTCGTCGAGAAACCCGTTTTTTTCGATTGAAAAACCAGGTTTTTTTTTTTTCAAAAACCCCTGCATATTCAAATTTGAAAAACTAGGTTTTTTCGATTCGAAAAACCAGATTTCTTTCTCGACTGATAACTAGGTTTCTCAAAAACCTATAGCTTTTCGAATCGCTAAACAACCACAGGTTTTTCGATTTGAAAAAACCAGGTTTTTTTTTTCAAAATTGATATGCAGGTTTTTTGAAAAACCTGGTTTTTCGATTTGAAAAACCAGGTTTTTTTCGATTTGAAAAACCAGGTTTTTCGATTTAAATGCTAGGTTTTTTGAAAAACTAGTTTATCAGTCGAGAAACCTTGTTTTTCGATTGAAAAAACCAGTTTCAAAAACCTTGTGCATATCAAATTTGAAAACTAGGTTTTTCGATCGAAAACCCGTTTCTCGACTGATAAAGTAGGTTTATCAAAACCTACTTTTCGAATCGATAAACGCAGTTTTTCGTTTTAAAAACCAGGTTTTTCAAATTTGAAAACCCTGGTTTTTTCGCTTGAAAAACCTGGTTTTTTTCGATTTGAAAAACCAGGTTTTTTCGATTGGAAAAACCAGTGTTTTTCGATTTGAAATGCTAGGTTTTTGATAAACCTATTTATTCAGTCGAAGACCCCTGGTTTTTTTCGATTGAAAAAACCAGGTTTTCAAAACCCTGCAATCAAATTTGAAAAACTAGTTTTTCCGATCGGAAAAACCAGGTTCTCGATTGATAACTAGGTTCTTTCCTCAAAAAACTAGCTTTCGAATCGATAAACCCGGTTTTTCTATTGAAAACCAGGTTTTTCAAATTTGATATGCAGGGTTTTGAAAAACCCCTGGTTTTTTTTTTCCGATTTAAAAACGCAGGTTTTTCGATTTGAAATGCTAGGTTTTCGATAAACCAGGTTTATCGCGAGAAACTGGTTTTGGTTTTTCGTTGAAAAAACCAGGTTTTCAAAAACCCTGCTATCAAATTTGAAAAACTAGGGTTTTCGATCGAAAAAAACCAAGTTTTCTCACTGATAAACTAGGTTTCTCTCGCAAAAAATCACAAAACCTAGCTTTTCGAAATCGCAAAAACCAACTCAATTTTCGATTTGAAAAAACCAGGTTTTTTCAAATTTGATATGCAGGGGTTTTTGAAACACCTGGTTTTTCGATTTGAAAAACAGGTTTTTTTTTCTATTTGAAAAACCAGGTTTTTCGATTTGAAATGCTAGGTTTTTTTGATAACCTAGTTTATCAGTCGCGAAACCACCTAGGTTTTCGATTGAAAAACCAGGTTTTTTTCAAAACCCTGCATATCAAATTTGAAAACTCGGTTTTTTCGATCGAAAACCAGGTTTCTTGACTGATAATCTAGTTTCTCAAAAAACCTAGCTTTTCGAATCGATAAACCATGTTTTTCGATTTGAAAAACCATGTTTTCAAAGTTTGATATGCAGGGTTTTTTTGAAAACATGGTTTTTCGATTTGAAAAACCACGGTTTTCGATTGAAAACCATGTTTTCGATTTGAAATGCTAGGTTTTGAAAACCAGTTTTATTCAGTCGAGAAACCTGGTTTTTTCCGATTGAAAAACCATATTAATTTTAAAAAAAGAAAAAACCTAAAATTTCAATTTGAAAAACCTAGGTTTTTCGATCGAAAAACAGGTTTTCCAAAACCTTGCAAAAAAAAATATCTATTTGAAAACCAACCCCTGGTTTGTCGATTGAAAAACATGTTTTTCGCCGATAACCTGGTTTTTTCAAAAACCTAGCTTTTCAAATCGATAAACCTGTTTTTCAAATTGAAACACCTCAGGTTATCGGTCGAAAAGCTAGGTTTTTCAAAAACCTAGTTTATCGCTGATAAACCCTGGGTTTTTTTCGATTGAAAAACCTGTTTTTTTTTTTTTTCGAAACTTTGCCTTATCGGATTGAAAAACCAAGTTTTCGATTTGAAAAAACCAGGTGTTTCGATTCGAAAAGCTAGGTTTTTGATAAACCTAGGTTTATCAATCGGTCGAGAACCTGTTTTTTTCGGTCGAAAAACTAGGTTTTCCAAAAACCTGCTTATCAAACTTTGATAAACCACCGTGGTTTTCAAATCGAAAAACCAGGTTTTTTTCGATTTGAAAAAGCTAGGTTTTTGATAAACCTAGTTATCGATTTCCCCGGGAGAAACCTGGTTTTTCAGTGAAAAAACCCTGTTTTTCGGCTTGAAAAACCCCAGGTGTTTTCGGCGAAAAAATCGAGGTTTTCTGCTTCTCTCTTTCTTTCATGTGCAAAATACTTGCCATGGCATCATTCAGTACAACTGCAATGAGCAACGATAATTGCGCAGTTTAAACTAATACGCGAACAAGGTTATACATACAAAGTCCTTCTCCATCTTAGAAAAAATTATACGTAAATGTCGCAAAAATTTTACTAACAATTAATGCTCTACCACCACAAATCATGATAACGCGGCCTTAGACGCAGTATTCCCTAAAATAAGCTTGTGACAAATTGTAAAAAACAGATTTGCTCATTGTTGGTTTTCGTTTATCAGGTCACGTCTTGCTGGTAATTTGGCGTTTACCATAATGTGGTCATCGATTTTTCTACTGATTTCATCAGCAGCAGTTTTGTTGCGATTTCAAATGTTAGAACACTTTGCGTATTAAGAGCACACCGTTTCTTATATTTTTTCCCAGGACAATCGTGTCTTATATTTTTTCCTCAGACATATTTGCAAATTGCTCGACAAAATAAAATGGCTGTATGAAAGTTGAAGACAACTTGAACGGTTTCTTAATTAACCTTATAATTTTTGTTGCCTGCGTCTTCGGATAGACCGTTGAGATCACTTTTCGCGTTTCAGGAGATTTCCCCCTCCATGTCGGCACGCAAAGCCTGCAGCATGACTCTCACTTCATTTAGCACATTCAACAATGCAACCCATATTGCCAAGACAAAAATATTCAGGAATAACAAGAACAGGTGGGTGGATCTTATGACTGTGAATAATCCCGCTATTAACTTTAGTGATTGTGTGAGTACAAGTTCTAATTCCAGTAGTTATTTTAATGTAATTGGTTTAAGCCAGAGAATAGCTTTGTTAGTGTCTAACGAATCACCAAGCTGCTGTTTCATTATTAAGCCATAACGAAGTGCAGAATTCAACAAAATAATTTTGCAACACATTTCGGTATCATTTCCTACCTCAAAATTAGTTTCATTTATCCTTAGGCCTTAGGCATTTTGAACCAAATTGGTACCCTGAAAGATACAAAACGATACTTATTTTTCAACCCCAATACACTAACATTGACACAAAATGCTGATAGCATTTTCTGGAATGGTACCTATAACCAGCTAGCAGAGTGAAGGATTATAAAGTGTTCCACATTGTAAATATACAATCACATGTCGAAAAGCACCCATATTGTTTGTTGGATATACGGTTTGTGAAAAAATAATAGCCTAGTCTGTGCATCTACAGCCACTTTTTTTAACAATTTTTTACTTTTTTTGCAAAAATAGTAAAAAAAGCAGATTGCTAAACGGCCCCAAAAATCAATTTGATTTAAGCAAACATTTTGAATTAGTCAAAAGTTTCCTTATTTTAAGCCGGTTAACCCTCCAGTAAATTCTTGCATCACATTTATCTACTTTAAAGCAACGTGTATATTTTGGCCACGATACAACTGAATTTGCCCCCTATTTTGCTGTACGTGTATTTTGCTACCTTTCAGGGTGCCGAACTTCTCGGCCCTGCATTATTTTTTCTTCTCTTCTCCAATTAGGGAACTATGTGTTTAAAAAAGGACATATTAAATGCACTTCATGTAAATTCACTTAAAAAAAAAAAAAAAAAAAAATTAGCAATTTTATAAGTACTGCAAGAAATGCAGGCGCCAAAGCGGGAATTCAACCCTTGGCTGCCATTGATCATACCTATAAATCACACTATATACAACTATACACAACTATTTCCTAAATTACTATACTTACTTCACGGGTCTGAAGGTCTTACCACTAACCACACAGGACTGCTCGAAATCGGCCTGCCTTTTTTCACTAATCCCTTCGTCTGGTAAGTGTTTCTTCTATATTATTGTTTATATATATATTAAAGCATAGTACTTCGACGGTCACTGAATGTACAGAGTCCTAGGGACTGGAGGACGCTCATCTATCGTGATAGATGTCATGAATCGGAGTCCCCCAAAATATAGTGTCCTAGTCCCCATACACATTATTTGTTTAGATACAGTATAACTTTATATCGATATCTTTCAGCAATAGTCCGCATGTACAACTAATATCAGAGAATGAGTGTCCATAGGACACCATATTCCTAGTATGAGTGTCCTACAACAGTAATTCAAAGATCAATGTGTCCCACGGACAATGGGTTTATAGAGACGATTGTCCGACGGAGGCACATGATAAGAGCGAGTGTCCGACGGAACACAAGTTTCATAGACATGGGCGTCCGTGGACGACAGCAGGTTTCAGACGACGTATGACGCCCATTCCTGAAAACTGCTGTCCTGCCGGACAATTTATACGAGGACTCTCAGTTTTTCTTTAACACCGTACCTTAACTACCCTCACTCTTCACTCTCAGTGAGACGAAGCGGTACGTGTACGTATACTTACAAGTAACGTACTACGTCAAAACCAAATTATAAAGAAATACAAACGCATTTTTTACCAAATCCCCTCTGGATTCTCATTTTGAGATGAAACAAAAAAAAAGAAAGGGTACAAATTTTAGAACTGATGCCAAGCAATATTATGACAAATGCTATTTTCTTACAAAAGGGGTGGGTGTGCTTGCACATGTGGGAAATGTGACGTATGTACGTCGTGTACGTAAGACGTACTTGTACGCTTTCTTCTGTACTGCTCTCGACTCTTTCTTCTCAATTCCATTTATACTGTTCTCTTTTCCATCGCTATGTCCCTCACCTCTATTTCAGGTATGATATAGGTTTGAGTTTGGGAAGCTGATCCTAACCAACGCCCAACATTTACCCGCTCCTCGTCAAAGAATGTAATCAAAAGAGTGACGCATTCCGCATCATAAGAGTTTAACGGATGGATACATAACAGTCGGTGACCTGACTCGCCCGGCCAAGAGAATCTTGGACTAGATCTTGTAGACGAAAATACGGAAATACCAACACATGGAATAATACTATTAAAGAGACGACGCAACGAGGTAAACCATATAAAAGATCGAAATTAATTTGGGTTTTGTGCATTGATAAAAATAGTCAGTAGACTTAAGAAGCTAGTGCCACAGAGAATACTGTGTAAAACCAAATTTCCTTCCGGATCCGGAGATTTGTAATTTATAAAACAAAAGTTGTGATTTTCGAGATGAAGATATTTCACCCCGTATTATATATGTGGAAAAGCACTCAGTGGTGCTTTATAAGCAACAAGACACGTTTTGTAGAAATTGAGGGTGTAATTTCTGAGTCCAACCTATAGAAGGTTGCGGTAGTGTGGGTTTGAATGTATCTTTGGCCGCTTATTAAAAGAAAACTAACATTAACCCGATGAAAACATTCAATGCACTAAACATATTTTGAGTGAAAATATGTTTTTCTTTCTTACGCTTTTGAAAATCAGGTAGGGAAGCATAAGTATACCGATTATTTTTTGATGTAATGGATATCTTTCATTTAATTCAATCGATAATGTAATTTTATCGATTATTCATTGGCTATAATGCAAATCCGTTATGCTTACATTTGCGTGAAAGGATTACATTATTTTTAAACCAATTTTCATTTCCAAGTACCCCCCACCGTTTTAAGAAGAGGCTTTCAAAATAAATATTTAAATGATAGCAAAACTTTAAAAAACGTAGAGCGCCAGAACAGAGAACCATATCAATCCAACAGAAGCGAAGGAGCCCGGTAAAAGCTTGGCGAAAATGATGGGTTAAGAGCTGACTTTTGAAGTCTTCGGCATGGGAATACTGCGAATGCTGTTTGGAAAGCCGAATTCCAACAGGCTGAAGCAGCAGCAATGAAATGACGTTACAATTGACAAAGCGGATTGAGTCCTGCCTCTTGTGGAATGTATTTTGTATCATCACATCAATTTTCCCCAAAAAGTGGCCTCAGTCATACACATTAATGGGTTGTTTTCAGCTACCGTAATAACTACTTCTATATCGATTCTGCATCAATAGTCCGCATGGGAGCTAATCTCAGAGAATGATTGTCCATAGGACACCATATTCTAGTGAGTGAGTGTCCTACAGACAGTAGATACAAAGATCGATATGGTCCCACGGACATGGGTTATAGAGAGCGAGTGTCGACGGACGGCAACAATTATAGGAGCGAGTGTCCGACGGACAGCAAGTTTCAGAGACTGGG
Source organism: Ophioderma brevispina (assembly GCA_023653785.1). Lineage (NCBI taxonomy): Eukaryota > Metazoa > Echinodermata > Ophiuroidea > Amphilepidida > Ophiodermatidae > Ophioderma > Ophioderma brevispina. The sequence goes on from JAMKCH010085397.1 coordinate 7,962, forward strand.
CTGTCCGTAGGACGGACACCAGGTTTCAGAGACTCGGACGCCCAGTCTCTGACACTTGCTGTCCTAGACCGGACAATTTTTAATAGGTGGACTCTCAGTTCATTTACACGGTACCTTACCTTACCTCACTACTCTCACTCTCCAGTGCAGACGATAGCGTACTTGTACGTATACGTTATCAAGTACGTACATACGTCACCAAATATAACGAAATACATAACGAATTTAAAAACCAAATCCCCTCTGGATTCTCAGTTTTGAGAGAGAAAGGGTACAAATTTCAGAACTGATGCCAAGCCTATTATGAACAATTCTATTTTCTTTAAAAAAAATTTTAGGTTTTTCATATTTTTGTGGGAAATTATGACGTATGTACGCACATGTACGATACGTACTTGTACGCTTTCTTTCTGGACTGCTTCTCACTCACTCTTTCTTCTCTCATTCACATTTATACTGTTCTCTTTTCAATCGCTATGCTCCACTCTATTTCAGGTATGATAGGATGTTGAGGTGTTGGGAAGCTGATCCTACCAACGCCCACCATTTACCGCTCTGTCAAGGAATTTTAAAATCAAAAGATTGACGGCATTAACGCATCATAAAGTTAAGGATGGATACATAACAGTCGGTGACTCTGACTACGCCCGGCCCAGAGAATACTTGGACCTAGATCTTGTAGACGAAAAATACGAAATACAACCACATGCAATATAACTATTTTTTTTTTTTAAAAAAGAGGAACCCAGACGCAAACGAGGTAAAACACATATAAAAATCGAAATATAATTTGTTTGTGCATTGATAAAAATAGTCAAGTAGACTTAAAAAGCTAGTGCCAGAGAATATGTGTATAACAAAAATGTTCCGGATGATCCGGAATTTGTAATTTATAACAAAGTTGGTGATTTTCGAAATGACGGATAGTTCACACAGTGATTATAGTAATGTGGAAAGGCACTAAGTGTGTGTTTTATAGCAAAAAGACACGTTTTGGTTAGAAATTGAGGGTGGTATTTCTGAGTCAACCTTAAGAGGTTGCGGTAGGGTGGGTTTGAATGTATCTTTTTGGCCGCTTTATTAAAAGAACTACATTAAACAAAACCGATTAAAAACATTCAATGCCCTAAACAATGTTTTTTAGTGAAAATATGTTATTTCTTAGCTTTGAAAATCAGGTAGGGAACATAATTATACGATTATTTTTGATAGTAATGGATACCGTTATCTTTCATTTATTCAATCTATAATGTAATTTATCGATTATTCATTGGCTATCAATAATGCAAAACGGATGCTTACAATTGCGTAAGATTACATTATTTTAAACCTAATTTTTCATTTTTCCCAAAGTAACCCAACCGTTTTATTTTACAAGAAAGGCTTCAAACTAAATATTTAAATGATAGCAAAACTTTAAAAGAAACGTAGAGCGCCAGAACAGAGAATCCATATCAACCAAACAGCGAATGAGCCCGGAAAAGCTTGGCGAAAATGATGGTTAAGAGCTGACGTTTGAAGTCTCGAGCATGGGGATAACTGCGTGAAATGCTGTTTGGAGCGAATTCCAAACAGCTGAAGCAGCAAAATGAAATGAGCGTTACATGTGACAAAGCGGATTGAAGTCCTGCCTCTTGTAGGAATGTATTTTGATATCATCAAATCATTTCCCAAAGATGTTATATATATATTGCATTACATTCTTGTGCAGTGTACCATGTAGGGTGAGGACGTGTTGACGTTGTGTGTGTAGTTTTATTCAATGTATATTTTATGTTGTTTATTATTTATCTTCTTTATCATTTATTATTTTATCGTTGGAAGGCTGATGTGGAAAGTGATCATGAATCTAATTTGGAAAGCCAAGGGGACATCGAATCCGGTGAATTCTTTCATCACGGCTTGGACGGTATAAGCACGTCGGACACTTCTGGACCCGAATTTGTCTCAGATTCGAATATATTTTCTGGAGATTCAGTGACTGACGTTAACATAACATCAGGTGAATCGGGTAGACCGGATGAGTATCACCTGTGGGCAAATTTGCACAGAAATTCTGGTGAACCTGTCAGTTCGGAATTTATTCGAATTCCGGAGCAAAATGTACTCTTAAACTCAGAAATAGTCGACATTAATGATTATCATGACTTTAAAAGATTTCCTGATGACGAAGTCAAAGAACCTGAAAAGGAAGTTACTTTGTAGGTTATATATTTTCCGGATTTTTCCAATGGAATTATAAGAGTAAAGTACAAATTTTAGAAAAAATGCTCCACTTACAAAGAGGGAAATCACAAACAGCCAGAAAATAATTCACGACAATAACCATAACCTGCACACTGAGAGACAGCCTACATTCACCTCAAATATTGAATCTTTTTCTCCTTCCGCCGACCATACATTTTTTATCATACCATTCCAATCAAGCGGACTGCCAGACTGAACCCACTGGGACAAGAAGCACAAGTCGTTGGACTAAACAGGACAAATACCGTAGAATTAGATGAATCGAAAATAATCGTATAGCCTCCAGCAATACCACGTCAACCTATTCAGTCACATCCTGATATGATGTTAAAGTGGTGGCAAGACGATCCTAACACAACATCCAACATTTAACGCTCTCGTCAAGGAATTTTATCAAAAGATCGACAATGATGAAACCATAATCCTGTGTACAGGCTTACAATTTTGTCCCACTCCCATCTCTCTTAACCCTAATTAAAATCCGTGCTGACTTCACTGAGTTTGCTGTTTGCTAGACGCCTTCTCTTGAAAGAACACTTCTATCATTCCATATGATGAATCAACAGAATCTGGTGATGATATGTTACGACTCGCCCATCTTTTAAAGAAGAAAAAGTTATTTCACTCTTCCATTTGGGAATGCTCATGCCCTACATTACCGACTGTCAAAATTAGATCATTAATACGCCCAAGAAGAACGTGTACTTAAACATAAGTAGAGATGAACAACAAACCCTTAATACTCTAAGTCATTGTAATGATATTGTCATCAAAGACGCTCTAAAGGCTGTGCTATTGTAATCATGGACACCAAGGATTACGTCGAAGATTGTTCAGTGGCGGATTTAAGAGTCAGCAGTGTCAGCAGCTGCTGACAGGGCCCCCCTAAAATATTGCTCTCAGTGCCCCTCAGACACCCCATAATCGCACTAAAGTGCGACACTACGTTACTTCGCGACGCTAAAGGGGCCCTACCTTTAGCTGCTGACAGGGTCCTTTTCCTTCAATCCGCCACTGAGATTGTTACAGGCACCTCAACAACACTATTACAACTTTACAAGGTTCCCACCCCAAGTGTTCTCGCCCAGTCTTCCCGCATTGAAAGAAGCTCGCAAATTGGGTGTCATTGACGATGATAAGCAACCCGTTTTCAATTCCTACAAACCCAAACCAGGTCGCCTTTATACAGACTGTCCCCCAAAAAATATACAATCAAAGATTAATTTTTTTGGCCAACAACTTAAGTTCATCTCAACTTTCGGTTGACTGATTCTTTTTAGGAAATGTTCCAGCTTTCATGAGATTCTTATAGTAGGATTTTTTATTCCTGTCAGTTCATTAAAAGTTTTTGGGGCGTGTCGACGATTCCATTCATTCTGAGAGGCTGTATACGTTACCCAATCACTACAATAGAAATTCGATGTCGCGATACCGGATAAAATTAAGGCCATAATTAAAAAATGTCCTTTTTCTCATGAAGAAAATTTACACAAGCAAGATTGCACTGATAAATTCCAACACCAAACTTGAACAAACTCTGAGCCTTCAAATGAGAAAACGATATGAATAAGTTATTATTACTCACAAATGAAAGTTGTTTTTTACGTCACTAAAGAATACTAGAACTCTGATGTTTAAATTTAAAAATTCATCTTGTTCCAGAATAATATTTGACAGTTTTGGTCCAATCATTTAAAAGTAGCTTAGAGTTTTTGTCCCTCATAACATACACAATATTTACGTGGCCTCTTCACCCAGCCTCGCTGTTCGGAAAAACTTTAATCCGTTCTTTGATTAACGCCAAACAAAGGAATCGATATAGTGTCTCACACTTTACGACAGCGATTTCATTGATTTTAATGAAGCCTTTTTAACATATTCGCTACAAAAATATTCATGTAACAAGGTTAGAGCCTCATATTCTGTTGAACAAGTTGAGCATTTCAGCTGTTTTTAGTTTTTTATCTCAACACCTCCCCCTCCAAATGGAATTCTTACATCGACACTATTCTTTTACTGACAGGAATAAAAATCAGACTATAGTTGGTGTAATTTGGGGTCTGTTCAGGAGTAATTGCCAATTATTTGAGACACTTGAACCCATTGGGTCGTTTCGCTATCCATATATCAAACACAGTTCCATTGAAATCACGTACAAGCTTTCTATTGAAAAATTACAAGCAAATTGTCATAAAAATACATGTATCATTGGGAAAATTCTAATCCAAACAGGCGTGTTGTCTCAGCCTTACAACAATTTTCAGCAGAAGTAGACCATAAAACCACCCTCGTAAAGGATGGGAGGGGAATGGCCCTCCCCGTGGTACAGCGTTGTCCGCACATTGTCCCCCAACAGAGACTTGTGGCTGTCCCTTGGTTTCAGCTGCAGTAAAATTCTCACATTTCATGAATTTCATGATTCCTGTCCCCCTAGAGTGAGTCCCCTATTTCCCCCACAACATAATTCTGTACTTTCACTGTTGAAAAATAATCTTTGATTAGTTCAAAGCATGATAATACATTCACTCTGATCTCTACAATCTTCGTTTGTGTTGAAAGTTTAATCCACAGGTGGGCGATACAACTTATACCTTTAGTCTCGTGAACCTTCAAGGAAACTGGCCCAAGTGGTATTTATCATTTGTGTACAATTGACAATATCTCCGGTTAGTGTGCATCAAATTGGATGGAATCAACGAGTGATTTAGCTATAGACTGGTCTAAAAATATATTAAATATCAACAAAATGCAGTATTTTTATTTTTTAAATTTTTTAGTTTGATGTTATATTTTTTTGGGGGACAGTCTAATCACACCAAATAATCAAAGCTTTAGTATTTTCTCTCTGTAGCACAGTACCTTAGAAACCCAAACAGAGATCTTCCTCTTAAGCCCTTATATGTCAAAGAGCTTCTAGCATTTGTTTAAGTGGTTTTTGTTTTTTTTTTTCTTTTTCCTGCTGGTGCTCTTCTATGTACCATAAGTATGTTACTTCCTTATACTAAAATTATTTTCGTTAACGTAGCCCAATCCTATCTACAATGTGACCGTTTTAGCTCTGAAGTCAACATCATAACCAATTTTTTTTAGAGTTGGCCCTTGCCCATACCACTTTGTCTTTAGAGGAGAACACTTTTCCGGTTCTTGGAAAGCGATAGGCACGTGCTGGGTCCTTCATTGATAGACTAGAAGACCGGCGTCCATTCATTGCACTCTTACACCGTTTATCTGGCTTCGATACATTATGATGGCTTCTTAATCAAAATGGAACAACTCATGGCGAACAGGCACTTGGAGACTACATTGATTCCAGCATAGCATTCATCCATCCATTAAATTACATCAGTCTTTCACAGATTCTGCAATCCTTCCATGATATCCAAGTTTCTTTCTTTACGCCAGGGGTTTCCCCTTGAACCGCCTTTTATACGCAAACGCTACCGACGCCCCTCAATATCTGCGAATATCATCCTTAAATCCGGCAAATTTCTTCGTCAAAGCTCCCTCACACCTTTTCTAATTCACTTAATGTACATTCTATTTCATATGGGCATAGCTTGGGCTGATGCTAATAACGCTTGTCTGGACTCACTTTTTATTCTCCAGAAAAGAGTCATTAGAACATGTACTAACTACCTATGGCTGGCCCACACAGACCCTTTATTTTCTCTGCTCAAAACGTTGAAGGTTAATGATATTTATAAACTACAGCTTGCCACATTCATGTATCAATACAACTATAACCTTCTACCGGACGACCTTATTGATCGGGAATTTTTTAACTTTTATACTCATACTCACCATTATGGGACCAGGCAAGCCCGAATACCCCGTGTAAAACCATTTAATACCGTACTTGCTAATAATACCCTGATGTTCCAAGGCCCTCTACTATGGGCTAATCTGCCTTCTTATATTAAAAACTTCCCAACTTTATCTTCCTTCAAAATTAATATGAAAAAGAATCTCATCAATTCGTATAGTGCTGTCATCACCTAATATTCTGTCTTTTTACACTGTTGTACCTCCTTATCCTTGGAATTTGACTGTCGGCTGTCTTTGTCTTTGTCCAATGTAATTTGTATCGTATTGTCTGTCCTGTCTTTTTTTTGTCTCGATTTGTAATTTCTTATTTTGTCTGTCTTTTGTCGTAGTAACACGTAAGTTAGGTGAGGTTACTGCATTTTCACGCTTAGCGTTTAGCAGTAACCTCGTTCATCACTAATTTCTAATTCAATTATATCCTATATTATAATCTGATTTCTATTGTGAAATCCATTTTTATTTGTACTGCAATTTCATATCTTGTATTTCACTGTTTGATGTGATGATGTGATGAACAAAATAAATTTGATTGATTGATTGATTGATTGATAAACCAAACTCGACCTACCGTACAGTCTAGCCTCTGTTTAAAACGTATTCTGTTTCACAGACATCAACCTAAACATCAGGTTAGCTCAATTAAGCAACATCTCCACAGCAACTATAAACTTCCGCTGGTTCATTTCTTCCACCCAGCACATGTTTTCAGCTGCTATTACTCTTCACAAGCTTCTTCCCATTTTACATGCTTCAGAGATAGATGCAGGGCAGCTGCTTCCTTTGGTATGGTTACCTATGAGAGAAGTTGTTTGTTTCCCCAACAGTATATAATCGGCAGGACTCGCGATCAGTAATGTATTGTATTTAACATACAATTGTGACCAAAAAGGCATTTTCAACTTTTTTTTTCATTTATAATTTAATAATTTTCAAATGATTTAATTAAAATGGGACATTACAGTTAAGGAAAATGTAGAACTCTGAATGAAATGATTCGCACATATTTATTGCCATCGTAAAACCACTTAACATAGATTATGATATTTATGTAATAACTATTTTGATGTATTTTAATATTTTTGAAACTTTAAGATGCTATATTTAATAATTTAATAAAATTCATTACCAAGATAATATATACTAAATATTTGTTTACAATACTCGTGTATTTATACAAAAGTCATGTTAGAAGATATATCCCTTAAATCCCTAAATGCCAGTTATAAAAATCACGGAGCGGACCCTTGCCTTGTGTTTACGGGGAAAGTACTCCTAGATCTAACAACATAAATACCGCTCCCTCCCTTTTTGCGGTGATCGTCAGGTTGCTTTAGGTCATTTTGCTCTAGGAACATAAGGGTTATAGTCTATAAACCATGTATTGATTTGATTAATTTGCATATTAAAGAGGCACGAGGAAATTTCCAGAAGTGCCCCAATTTTTGGGAACCCGAGTTTTTTTTTTGCATATTTGAAATGCTTACCAATGTATTAGATCACACCTGAGTAAATAAGCTAAATATAGTCTAGCAGATTATATGGGTTCCCATTCACCCCCATTAAAACTAAATTCTAACATGATTTTTAGAATCTCTACGCCATCTACTTAAAGAATTTTGATGTTACCAAAATCAAATATTGTCCCACGGGGTCCGTTTGGCGGCCATCTTGGATTAAGAGGGATTAATCGCACAAAGTGGTTCAATTTAGTTGAAAGTATCTCAAATGATTCGTCTCATCATAAGGAATCAGAAAATATAAAGTTTGACATATCTGTGATGTTCAGTTACAGACATATGGCTGAAAATGTGATAAAGGTCATTGACCTTTTGATTGGTCATTATACAGAGGGCCAAATTTTCAAAATGCTTCAATCTTGACAAAATTGGTGTCAAATTGTTGGTATGACTAATACTATAAGATCACTAAGATGATTATTTTGTATTTTCTGTTTTGTTTTCGTTTGTTCTGTTCTTGTTTGACCAATAAACCTTCGAAACGTTCTCGGTAGGTGTTCTACTACCGAATAAGTTTTACAAAAAATCCCATCCTGTCCTTTTAAGCAGAATTTTTTTTAACTCAAAATGTGTCTTTCCTGAATTTGCTGCATAAGCAAATTTGAAACCAACCATTCTTTATTTTTTCATAGATTTTCTTCATGTTTGAAGCAAACATGTAGAAATTCAATGTCATTCACAGAAAAGTACTTTTCTTATAGACACACATGCACTATTACCCTTGTTATTCATATTTTTCTGGATTTCAGAATATTTTTACTCTTGAAAAATAAAACCTTTTTAAAAAATATTAAAATATTATTGGAGAATGTCATTGAATTTCTATAACTATTCTCTTAATCTTTTATTTGACAATCATTGGCTACTCTATGTGGTATGGTTGCAGAAATATTTCTGTTTAAAATTTTACCACATTAAGGATTCGTTAATTATGCTAATTAGCGAAATAATTAAATCGAAATACATTAAAACCATTGATAAAAAATAAAGACAATTTACTTTTAAAGGAAAGTATAATTCTAATTGTATGGTATTAAAAGAACCAGTTAATTCTTGTAAAATATAACTTACAAAGTATTAAAAGTGTAAAGATCTACGGTTTGGAGTCTTACACCTAGCTTTAAAACCACAAATGAAAATGAACGTGTCAAAAAGATACCAAGAAGTGAATACAACCAGCTCATGTAAACGCCAAACGCTTGTTTAGTCAAAATGTTGCTTCCAAACTGAAGCAAACCTTATTTCACGAATACAAGTGTAAAACATCGGTCTGTGCATATTATTGTAAGTGCAATCTACATTTTCATATACATTTACAGAAGCATTTTAATGTTGCTTTGAGTAGTTAATGGGTAAATAAAAACAATTTAGCAGTATGAATGTATACAATGCTTTATACAACAATTAAGGAATGGCTAATTAAACATAAATTTGACTCCGTTGCATTCACAGCATTTTCAAGTTGTATAGTAATAAAAACGTAACAGCGCAGATACGACTTTGTTGCATCTACAATAAAACTTTATCTACACTTAAAGCTACTACCAGTCGGTTTTTTCGAAACTCAGTGTTAGGTCATATCAACACCTTATATTACTCTTCTTTGTGAAAAACAGACACTAAAGCATTTTAAAGCGGTCTTGAAGATGCCATTTACGACTGTTTTGTTTAATAATAAAAGTCGCATCTCGACGTTTGTTAGTAAACAAATGCATCAAAATTGTTGTCATTTCTTGACAAATGCGGCATGTTAAGCTTAGCCACTTAAAGGTCTTTACTACAACTATTTTCAATGCAACAATGCAAACAATGGACTTTGATGAAAAATAGGGGGCTGATAGTGGCTTTAATAAACGCCCCATGCTTAAAATTGACGCAAATCATTAAGTTAACAAATACCAGAACAAGTCAGAACATTGTTAAAATTGAATTTTTACTTTGGGGGATATTTGTTTACTTATAAGCATTGAAAATTTCAATTTAAAAGGTTTTTTTTCAAAATTAGCCCTTACAAAGTTTATTAGTTGTCATTGTAATCATTTTGTTGGCATTTTCACCAAATTGAAATTTCAAGGATTATAAAACTGAAATATGGTGAAAGCAATAAGGTACATACAAATCCTAAGAAATTTCGCACAACCATTCTTAAAGATATTTGTCAGGTATTGACGGTTTTGTTTATAATTCTTCATTTTTCTTTGTTTTAGGGGGTTCAAATATTAGCTGCCACACTTGTTAAGATTTCAACTGTCCAATTTTAATACAGTTTCTGGTGAGAACTTAAAAATTCTAAAAGAGTCAATTCAGGGAGATACGTAAAATACGTAATTTTCTGAAACCTAGAAGTGCAGAGGCTGTGCTTTGGAGTTCTTGTGCGTCAAAGATAATTTAAAATCGCTGCCATGGGGCGTAATTTGTATAATTTATGGAAAAAGTACTTGAAATTATTTTATTTATATTGTTAAACAAAAATAAAACTTCCGATATAAATTTACACTTTAAAAATTTTTAATTATAATTGGGTATTTGCTACCTTGATACATACCTTGATATGAAAGTTTGTCTCGTGAGCGTAATAAAGTCACATCTGCTTTATCAAGCTTCACCAGAGATTTTTTGTGTGTGTGATTCATTAGGTTTGGTAAATTTCTAAATGTAACCGATCTCTGCACATAAAGTTTTGCATTCTTAATTAACATTTCTGCTTAAATAGATTAATTAAGAAGTAATTAACTCTATTGTAGATACGACTTTGTTGCACTATAGCTTAAAATATTGTGAACACAACAAGGCCGTATCTGCGAGGATACATTTTTGTTGCATATACAACGCTGGCAAATCGTTAATGCAACTAAGGCATGACTGAGCAGATAAGACTCTGTTGCATTCACAACAAGTCATTAATTTCCTTATGCCATAACTTGTCTCATTCAATTTTTTAAGTTATAGTACAACATTCGTATATATCTACACTTAAGTAGATGTAAATGGTGATGCTGATGTTGATGACGACGACGGCGACGACGACGGTGGTGATGGTGGTGGTGATGATGATTTGTTGACAAAATTAAGGCGGCACAGGCACATTTTCAACAAAATATGACATTTCATCAATTCGCTGTCAAATGATAGTCTAGTACCTTGGAAGAATACAGATATATTTTACACAAAATAGAAGCCTTAATAAAGGTTAAAGACGTCAATTGATTTTAGCCTAATTTGTGTATCTGCCGTAACTTTAATCAAGAAATGTCTTTTAAACATGAATATCAGAGACTGGTACTATTAATATTAAAACCACAAAGGTCACAGACTGGGCAAGCAAGTTGAATGCAGAGGAAATCAACTCCAGCGTGTATTTCTTGTATTTAACACCATGATCCGCAGTCTACTGAACCACTCCGGAGTGGTTTATTATAAAATCGTAAAATAATACTGTTTACCCATAAGGGCGCTGAATTGGGATTAATCATTGTGACTTTATAAATGACCCACGCTCACCTTATAAAACACTAACATAAGAGTATACTGGTTTATACTTGCTCTCATATGAATACATTTTTCACACTGATTCCAAATACCCCTATCACTGCCTATGGTAGTGAAATGCATGAATTTGAAATTTTGAAAATAATAACAAAAAAACATATATCTCGGTACGATTATATAGTCGCATTAGGGCCCAAAGGGTTAATGAAGTGATAGGAACCAATACGTAAATAGAAAAATGGTTGATTTAGTCACACCAGACTGATCGTGCAAAATATTAAAGGTGAATTTCGAGATTTTAGCATTTCCTGTTTTGTTTATGGTTCATCAAGTGTCTTCGAGAAAAAAAAATACCATAATTTCAGTTGATTCCAGTCTTGAGTTTTGGTGTTAAGTTCGTAACTATTATATGTTATATCACAATGTCCCATAGGCCAACGTGCTCTTATTTCTGATGTTTTTTTGGGGGGGGGGCAAAATTACAAATTACAAATTTCTCGACAATGAAATCCGCATGTCATATTAGGCACACCTACACTCTAAATTTCAAGGATTTAAAAATAAATCTTTTAGGATTGTAGTTGACCAATCAAAATAGATTTAAAATTATTCACCTTAGAATCAATCATATTAGATATGAATTCATATCTAATATGATTTAATGTTAATGCAATAGAGATTAATTTTAAATCCAGCATTGATTGGTCACTAACTGCAATCTTGCAATCTTAAAGGGACATAATGGCATGAAAAAAATTGACATAATGAAAAGGACCCTTACTGATGAAAAAAAAAAAAAAAAAAAAAAAAAAAAAAAAAAAAAAAAAAAAAAAAAAAAAAAAAAAAAAAAAAAAAAAAAAAAAAAAAAAAAAAAAAAATGTTTATATTCTGTAAAACAGTTAAAACAGGAAGAGTTGGGGGTGGCAGTTTGGGTGCAATTTCTGGAACAAGGATGCTGACACTACTGCCAGCATTTACCAAACTTGAAAAGCATGCTGTCATCAGCTCACAGACCATTGCTATTGTATATGTGCTAATCCCGGCTAATCCACCTTGACTTGCCAGATCAATATCTTACTACACGCGTAAAGTACAATGCCTGAATCCTGGTCTGAATGCTTTTGAATTGTGTCGCAAGACATGCAAGATACACTGTAAATTCTGTCAGGGATGTCAACACCTTGCTTTTCTGTTCCCGAAAACTGCCACCTCCCCCTGGAGGTTTTTACTGTTTTTACAGAATGTAAACTTCAAAATTGTTTTCAAACTCGTGGAAGTGATTTCAGTAAGAGTCCTGTTCATTATGTCAATTTTTTTACTGCCATTATGCCCCTTTAAGGATTAACTTTTAGAATGTAGAATACACTATGACAAACTGTTTAGATGTGTACCATGATAGCCCAACCGGGCGATTTGTACATCGATAAGCAGAAGCAGATCATACAAAAATTTCACCATGTTCGAGGTAAGTCTGGCGCGAGGCTGTAGATCACGAAAACCCCTTTAATTGCGTTCCAACATGTATTGGAAAAATTGGTATTTTTGTTTGAAATTGTGAAAAAACGTTTGTCCTTTATTTACTGGTCCCCTTCAAGGTATTCTTCATTGTAAATATGCCAGGTGTTACTTCAAACGCCGTATTTGAATTAACTGAAAATTATATACATGCACGTAAGCGCAGACGTCAGAAATCTATCTAAAGAATAAATATATTCTCTCTAATTCAGTGGTTTACTGCACCCTTTGAAAAGAACCACAATACGAATGATTTACAACGGTACAAGGTCGAATCGAAAAAATTTTACACGGTGCATACAACTGGAGTACAATCTTAACGAGTTTAAATGTCAAACTCAGGTCTGTTGAGGAAGAGGCTCGAGGAAGGAGGCTCTAGAAAATTCTCTCGCATGAAACACTCCATTAGTACAAGAAAGGATGATCAGGTAAGAGTTTTGTAGCTATTGTTTAGAAAATGAATCGCAGGAATCGTGAAGCGAAGTACCACTACTTTCGCCTAATGATTTTATTTTAGACACACAACGAGCTTCTCGCATTAACTTCAAAATGGAAACACTTCTACCTGCTACAAACTTACAGAGGACATAGTTTTGTTTGGACGGGTTGTATTGTAGTGATGTTAATTGTGGTTCCTATAAACCTATCGATTCGAAATTGTTTTTCAATTTTGAAGGAAATTGTCGAATTGCATTTCATAATAATTCACAAACATAGGGTCGATATGGATATGGATCAATTTATCCTTCCACTAAAAGCGGTTCCCGTATCCACACTAGAGCATTTGACGTGATGGGCTTAGTAAGTAAAGTAATTAAAATATGGCTCAGTCAGTCTTGAAACTGATCAGGTTGGTAATGTCCAGGAGGTGATGTGTCAGTTATTCCAGTGATAAACAGGCCAGGGAAAAAAAAAACTGTAGCATTAAACAGTCTGTTCTAGCAGTCGGCAATGAAATGTTAAAGCATGAGTGCGTTTAAGGATCCTGATGGGTTTAGTAAGTTAGTGGCGCCAGTCAATGTCAACGAGGTTATGGCAAATCTTGATCAGCATGGTGAGACGGGAAATTTTACGCCTGTCGTCAAGGCTAGTCCATTCGAGGGATGAAATCATTTTAGATACACTAGAGTCCCTTGAGTAGTCATTCAAACACTTCCTGACAGTGGATCTTTGAATCGAGTCAAGTACAGTTTAGATTTTTCTTTGGCCGTCTTGGGGAACCAGGCGGTAATGTCATATTCAAGTTTAGGTTGTACGAGAGCGAGGTACATACGAGACATACGTGGAACAAGATTTGAAATTTCTGCGTATGACACCTAGTATTTTTCTGCTGCTTTGGTGACACTGTCAGTCTACCGTCAATGTGGGGTTTTCAACTTAAATTGTTGCTAAAAGTGATGCTTAAGTATTGATGGCTATCAGTAACTTGCAGGACATTACCGCATGGCAAGTACGGAGTGCTTTTGGTGGATTTTCTAAAAGTTAAATGCATGATGAAGCATTTGTCGGTGTTTAGTTGGCGAATTAGTTGCACGATCCTTGGACCACGATGATCATCGACTGTTACGTAGGCCTATGGGTGTGTAAGTGTGAATGAATATAGCAGGAGCAGGGACCTGAGTCAAACATCGTCATTCATGCCCCCTACATTTACGCTTTGACACCTAAATATTAGTATGGACCCTCTATATCACTGCAACGGTATAGTGGGGTCTCACTTTTATTCAATAGGGGCTAATTTAAGGTTACCCAGGGTTCAAACTTGTAAAATGCTCCAAACATGTTGAAAAGTTTGTCATATTGTCCGTCTAGTTATAAGGATTCCAAAAGATGTATAGTTTGCACCATCGATGACACGAGCAGTCTTCTCAAACTATTTGGGTGCAGAAAACTACACAGGTACAGATACCTTAATTTGTATAGTCTATAAATAATGGCACATTAAGTATACAACATTGATATAAAATTGGATCGATTAAGCCCAAATTAATTGGTCGAGCTATGAGTTGCAAAAATATTGGGCGAGACGCAGTCGAGCACAATATTTTTTACAACTCATAGCAAGACCAATTAATATTGGGCGTAAATCATCCAATTTTATCATTATCATGTTTTGGATCCAACATTTATCCCAATACTTGGACGCCTCAAAACTGATAATGTATAATATGTGCGGATTGCGAAAGGCTTTATTTTATTGTGTCGCCTGCAAGGATTTGCAGGAGGCACCTACGAGTCCTCAATTCTTTTTGACCGTCTGCCATGTTTTCCAAGGTTAAACTTTTCGGAGAAAGTGCCTCATTCGAGAAGTAGAAGTTTAATTGCTACCAGAAATTGGGTCGTAAATGATAATTGAGACCCGACATATGATAATGAAGACAAGGGTTACATACCAAGGTAAAATAAAAGGTTCATATGAGGTTCAAGTTATTAAAATGGGCTGCTGCTGAAAACATTTCAAATTTCAAAAAGTTGCAGTCAAATTGCTAACCATTAATATGTTTGAGAATCTTCCGTCTATATTAATATACACATGCTGGGAAACCAATTAATAAGAACAACACTTCTCAATAATCTACACTTCTCAAAACTTTGGTGTCCAATACTTCACCACTTTGGATCAAGCACCCTTAAACTTTCATTGAAAGTTAAACAGAACGATTCATTAATGCAGGTATGTCGGTGCACCCTGGTAACGAGATAGTATTAACCCGCATGCGTTACACGAACCCCTATGTAAACCCATTTGGTATTCATTACGGTGGCCCGCCATGTTCGTCGAAAAATACAGCATAATGTTTGTCGCGATGACGCCAAGGATTCAGGCTAATGATGTACCCCGGAAGTAGGTAGCGACAAGTGGTAGCGTGTGCACATGAATTCCCGGCTCATTGTCATGTACACTTTTGCATCGAATCATTTCAAGGACCGCGTTGTTTTTATTTACCTGGAGATGGCTAATTTTCTGCGGTAGGAAGTTAGATTTTCAAACAATAAATGGATGATATTAAAGGTGTGGTAGTTGCCCACACTGGAGAGTTAACAGCGCGCTGTTGGAAAGTAAAGATTTTCAGGTTAAGTACAGCACAAGCATGACAAGTAATCGCTGATCCAGTGTCAGTACAGTAGCAATGTGGCCATGAACTTGTACTCGAGTCTTTGGTAGGCAAAGAGCAACTCGGGAAATCTTGACGTTGAAACAAAATTTTTTTGACGTCCCACGACAACGGAGATAATTAACCAACTGGATGCTCTATCACAACATCAGATCGTCGAAAATCGTCATCTGAAGAGGTGACGGTGTAAACAGGGGATTGTTATTTTTGACAGAACATATTGGGGCCACCGGGGTGTTGGCCACAAGTCATGAACTGGCCAAAGCTTGATATTGTTTATAGTAATATAGGACACAAGATTTCCGAAAAATAATAATGATAAAATTATATTATTTTTTGGAAAATTCATTATAAGCTCTTCAATTATAGAATTGAGTTGAAAAATATTGGCCTCGACTTGCGTTCGCCCAATCTTTTTTTTTCAACTCATAGCTTGACCAATAAATTGGGGTATGGGACTTAAAGAATCCCAATTTTATACCAAACTTGGGGTCATAAGATGCAAAATGCGAATTTTATATGTCAACGAGGTCAAGGGTAATAATAAAGTCAAATGTCATCTGAGGTCCCAAATTATAAACTAGGTCTGAAAAAGAAAATTTGATATAATTTTGACAAACGTTGCACGTCCATTGCAACCATTTGAGGTGTTCGATACGCGATAATATCGGATCTTACGCATGATAATGATAAAAATTGGATGTTTGCGCCCCTCTTTATTGGTTCGCAGGGAGTTTAAATATTGGGCTCGAATGCGTCTCGCCCAAGATTTTTGCAACTCATCGCTCGACCAATTTAAATTTGGGCTTGAATCAATCCCAATTTTATTCAAACTTGGGTGACCATAAATGCAGCGCGTGAACCTTATATTGATCTAAGGTCAATGGTCACTTGCCAAGGTCATCTGCGGTCAAGTCATAAAAATGGTGAAAACATAAAATTGCATTTTGAATTGCGAATTGAGTTTCATACATGCAAGTTGCAACTTTGCAATTTGTTAATGAGGTCCGGATCCACAAACAAGGGCAAAGGTCATCTGTGATAAAGTTATGAAATAGACTGAACCTGGAATATATTTGGGACAACTTGGACAGAGAGTAAGTGAAAAGGTTATCCGCATATGACCTGGACGAGAGTACACAAAATGTTAAGCAAAAATTGAACCTACTGTTGTCATCATCCATGAGCATTTTTGAGATAGAGAAAGGGGTAAATTAACAGGGGTATATGCGAGAAATCGAGTGAGTAGAGAGATGAATAGGCAAATAGCTTTCTGATCAATTACTAATGGTATGCTAAGGCAACACACAGGCAGTGTTGCTTTAAAATCTCTGCCTAAAAAGCGCAGTACGGTGTAGAAGTACCATTGTCCGGCGTAATCATAGTCCGGGAACAATGGTGAACACTGAAATCGATTGATTCAGTTGACTCTTTACGCAACATTAAATTCACGCTTTATTCCGTTATCGTCTATGGAGCCCCGGACTAGGCTCCCACCGGACTATATCTGCTTTCACACGGTGTGGCAGAAGACGAAGATATGGAAAACCGTAGCATAATCCAGAGTACACTAACTAAGTCCAGAATTAATAGTAGCGGTTTGCGGCATAGCTTGGTGGAAACTATAGTACACCGGACCACAGAGAGTAAACGAAAGGTGGATCGATCAAATCCACCTTGGGACGGAGAGTCTACACAAAATGTTTTGAGTATTATGCAACATGACTTACCTGTTTGTTTTCATCATCCCTGAGCATTTTTGAGATAGCGATAGAGGAAAGGGTGGTAAATTAACAGGGGATATGGGGAGAAATCATAGTAGAGATGCTGACATAGGCAAATAGCTTCGATCAATACTATGGTAGGCTAAGGCAAACAAGGCGTGTGCTTTAAAAATCTCTGCTAAAAGCAGGCAGGTTACCGGTGTAGAAGTAACCATGGTCCGGGTATCATAGTCCGGAAACAATGGTGAACAATAGGACAATTGATTCAGTTGACTCTTTACGGCAACATTAGTTTCACGCTTTATTCAGTTATCGGTCTTGGAGCCCCGGACTATGGCTCCCACAGAATATATCTGCTTTCACACCGGTGTGGCAGACGATATGGAAACCTGTAGCCATAATCCAGATACACTACTTAAGTCCTAGAATTAATAGTTCAGCGGTTTGCATAGCTTGGAACTATAGTCAACCGGACAACTAGGAGAGTAACGAAAGGTGGATCGCCTCAAATGACCTTGGACGAGAGTCTACACAAAAGTTTTGATGTATTATGCAACATGACTACTGTTTGTCTATCATCCTTGAGCATTTTTGAGATAGAGAAAGGGGTAAATTAACGAGGGGTATATGCGAGAAATCGCGTAGAGATGCTGAAATAGGCAAATAGCTTTCTGATCAATACTACTGGTATGTAAGGCAACACAACTGGCAGTGAGCTTTGAAATGTTGCTAAAAAAAAGCACGCAGGTACCGGTGTGGCAGAAGATATGGACCCCTGTAACCATAGTCCGGTACACTAAGTCCTAGGATTAATATTCCGGCGGATTCGCCATAGCTAGGAACTATAGCCACCGGAATTTGATTTATAGGAATATAGTCCTGCAAGTAGGAATGAAAGTCCGCGGTGGACTACCAGTCATAAGGCATTAATGGTCCAAGCACGGACGTGGACATCAATCTCCGAAATTAGTGTCCATCTCCAGGGTTAGGCGAACTATCGTTTCTCGGAATTAATGTCCAGTCAGAGATGGACTATCGGTCCTAGGAATAGTGTCCCAACCTGAAGGTTAGGCGGACTATTAGTCCTTAGGAATTTTATGTTCAGATCTTATAGTGGTAGTTGGTAATTGGGGCAAGTCAGTGACCGTGGAGAGCAGAGCATCATTTCTCAGTGGATTTTTTATTCTATGAAGGTAATGAACAAATTTAACGGGGTGCCATCGGAGAAAGTGTGGGCGGAATCCCGAAGGGGGAAAATTCTAATACAGGGTCAAAAATGAAAAATGCTTGACTGCTGTAAAAAGGTAAACCAAAGTATTGTCTTGTTACAAGGATTAAAACAAGGTATAGTTTGTATACTTGCAACTGATGGTTCTGGAGATATTTAACACAAAAAATCATTCAAATGTCATCACAAACGGTTAAATCTTATATTGCACGCTTTCTTAAAAAAAAAGGGCTCAAATTGTTGACATTCTTCTCAGAGACTGCAACAAAAAAACATTTGCACCGTTAACATATTTTAAATTCGGAGAGATCAATAGGGTCAATGGGGTTGACCTTGTATGTCATTTATCTCGATAAACAAATACAAATTTGAGAGGATCAACTACGTTTGTGAAATTCCTGTGGAAAGGTTAACAATGAGACCAGTAAGTTTTAAAAAATATGTGCAATATTAAAGGATTTTAACCTTTGATGATGACTTTGATCAAGCCAGCATTTGACCCTTCTGCTCTACGCGAGGTTTCAGTCCTCGCTGAGCTGGCCTTAGGTCACCTGCGTACCTTTGAACCTAGATGTACCGCCGCAGTCAAACTAGGTAGACGAGGGTACAATTACAAAAAGTTTTTGTAAATTTTACACATACATGTAAAAGAGCCTTTGCAACAAGGGTACAAACCAAACAGAAACACACACATAAGGTCCACATGGCACGCTCGCTAATAGCCTCGTCCCAGAAGCCCCAGATGTTACAGGAATTTGTCAAACATTTTGGATAAGAAGAAAGCTGGCTATTTTTCTCATTTACCCTGTGAAATCGTAGAGAAAAAGGATGTTTTGGTTTGGACGTTATGCGCTAAAATGTGCCCCATTTTGGTCGACCAATATTAAATTTTTACAAAGTATCTATGAGGCTTACAAAAATAACGTTTTTAACATTACATAACATACCATACATGGCTTTTCTAAGGCGCCATTTCATGTATAGAACACAGCGCCGAGATGGAAATCAAAAATAATGCAATGATGAAAGGTAAATATCAAAACCCAAAACAGCAAAAAACTGAAACAAGCAGACAGAATTAATTTTGGAATAGGTAGGATTTAAGTCCTTTCATGAAGGTAAGCAGAGATGGTGCAGAACGGAGTTCAGCTGGTAGCGAGTTCCACAGTGTTGGAGCGGTGAGAGAAAAACGTCAGTTGAAAGCAGCGATTTCAGACCTTTTGACTTAAACTTTGGAACAGCGAGACGTGTGGGGGGGTAGCCATTGCAGAGCGCAAAGTGTAGGACTTTGGTTTTATACAGTGAAAATGATGATGCAAGGTAGTTTGGTCCTATCCATTAAGCATTTGTAGAACATAAAGAAATATTTTGTACAAAATCCTCAATTGTTCAAAGGGAACCAGTGAAGTTCTTGTAAATACTGGCTGGCATGGTCACGTTTTGTGAAGCACGAAAGAGCAATTTTGCACTCCAGTTCTGTAAACTTTGCAATTCATGACGTTTGTTGACAATCCGTTTTGCATCGAAACGGATTGGAAATAAAACTTCGGCGAGAAACTTACAGATGGAGTGTTTGGAGGGAAGGCCATTATCAAGGATAATAAAGCTTCGTATCCCGTAAATCGGGCATCCCCCTTTAAGTAACAGAGTATGAGTTAAGGACTCTTAACAACGCTTATTCGTACACTTAAAAAAAAGTTATCTCATACCTCAGAACATTAGATATGTTTGGCACATATTGTTCTCCTGAAAATCCAAAAAGAAATTTGGTTTCTAGCAAACATAAAATAAGATAAACTAGCTAACCACCTCATCGGGAAATAAATAGGGTTTAACTTATGCCGAATCATCGTTGTCCTAGCATATAGATGATGAATGTATGTTATACATACGGGCAATAAACCGATGGATTTTTGCCAAAAAACCAAAAAACAATCACAAAACAAAGGGCGAAGCCGAAGTGTAAGTTACTCGAGAATAATTAACAAATCGGTAAAGGAAGGCTAGTGGTTTGTATTCTGTTGAATTCTTGACCTTGATCATTAAACCCCAACATATACATGGACAATATTATATAGATAACAATTCAGGACAATATTACACTCAAAGAATTATTGAGGATTAAAGCACCATGTAGAGAAACAAGGAGTTGAAGGTGCACGAGAGATTTCAAGTCAATCCATATTTTCTGTGATATGTAGTGATATTGTACAGATTAAGGCACGCAATAGATCCCGTACTTTTGTTTCACTACAGATATAAACTTAAAATGAAAATAAAAGGTGTTTTTATTTTTCTTTAATAGAAAACATAGCTGAATTTTGGGTTTTTGCTCTATACAAAATTAAGAAATTCCACAGTGTTTGTACCAAAGAAACAGTTCTCAGCTTAATCCTTTCAAGCATGGGGAAATATTTGATAGAAAGCTTTACTCACCAAGTGCAAAAATCAGAATTTTCACATTTTTGGAACACTGTTATTTGAACTCTCTTGGCCAAAACCGTAAGTGCAAAATCCTGCTTCCAGTATCCCCACACCTTCTCAAAAAGGAGTTGTTTCATTTCACAAACGGCAATATATTTTTGTATTTCAATATAATTTTTTAATTCAATTAGGAAACATAAATATTTGGTCTTTGGATTTTGCGATCTTGCTTTAAAGATGTGAAATTTAGCAAGCAAAAGTATTACGTTAAGAGCGTTGTCTCCTTTCAAACCAAAGATTATCATGCGAGCCGATAAAACAATTTTGGGCAAGACTTCCATATGTACCACCCCCTCATTATTTACATGCAACATAAAATGTTATTATTTTAGCTGTTTATTCCGTTTTTGATCAAACAAGGCCAAAATTAAAATAAATTTTGTATCATGTAAATATATACGAGGGGGTACATTATGGAAGTCTTTACCAATTTTGTATTTTGTAACGTCAATCGACATTGAAAAAAACAAGTGAACAAGAGTTTCTCTTTCTCTGTCACAGAAAGTACATTGGTCATTACCTCTCAGATTCATTTGATAAAAGAGCCTATTTGTTGCAATTATATGATTAAGGATGCGATACTGAAAATACTATAACTTTGTATCCTTAGTTACTTTGAACGGTTATTCGTTGGAAGTCACTGTAGTGTCAAGTTCTCTTTGCCATTTTGTTTGGTTATGTGTTGTTAGCATAACGTTTTTTTAATTAGTTTATAGTATATCTTACAGCCTTTCGCTTGAGTTTTCACAATTTTGACGTTTTAATGAAAATAAGGTCAAAATTATGGAAACATGCCATGTTTTGGGAATGTGTTAATTGTGTAAATGCTTTGGAAGCAATTGAGTACACATAACAAATTGAGAGCTGTAATTATGATATAGGCCTATATCTTAAAATAATAATAGTCTTTCTAACGATCAGAAATAGTCCACTCAATCTACGGTATGACCTGGACAAAAATGCTGCAGAAGGTTTTCTTGCTATAACTTGTTGTACAAACCCTCCCAAACAACATATCAAAAAAGTAGAAAAAAGGAAGCATGGCAAGACATGCTAATTTGCATAAAACCTATGTGCCATTTTTGCCTATATTTTGGTTATTATACAATATATTAAAAGGGGACGACCCGATTTAAGTAAATAAGGTTTTCATCTTGATAGAATGGTCTTTACCCCTAAACCCCATCTGCGCTGATATTTCAACCGTTTTCATGCGAGAGCTAAAAACATGATTTTCTTAGCCCTATACAATGTGTAAAATTAATATCGGTGACCAAAATGGGGTACATTTTCGCTCATAACTTCCAAACCAAATATCCTTTAGCCCTAAGATTTCACAGGGTAAATGAGAAAAAATGTTTAAAGTTACGGCAAACTTAAAAGTTGGCCTACGAATCCCCTGAATGTCTTTAGCCTCTTATTAATGTCCCTCTCTGTTTTGGGCATGTTATTCTTATGTGTCAAATATATCTCTATTCTTCCAATGGCCTGGACAATCATTTGCGAGCAACTTGAAGAAATTTCATATTTTCTGAAAATGTGCCAATGCCACTTTAACTCTTAAGTCTTTCTTGCTGTCCAACATAGTACCAGAGGTACTTGAGGTCTAACCTTTTTGAGTTGGGTACCGTGTGTAGTGCAGGTAGGTTGATGATTCTCTTCCTCATTGACGGTCATGTATTCTATTGCCGTCATCTTTTGGTTGATTTATATGTAGGCTGATACTTTATCTGCAGCATTCTCAAACTATTCTTTGTGTAGATCTTTTGCAGCACAATATCAACATCCCCTGTTATAGCTGCGTAGTCAGGTCTGTGAGATGCTTACTTTGGTGACGTCCAGAATGCTTTACACGCCTTTTTATGCTGCTTTCCTACCTATTACCCAGGCTATTACCAATGACCCCCCTTTTTAAAATGTTCTCATACTCTCCCCGCCATTTTCACTTTTCCTTCTTTCCTGCTTATCCCACTTTCTAATCACAAATTTTGCATAAAATTTATTCCACGTTTTTAAAGAATCAAACACCCAAATTCAAAATCTTCGCAGCCAACGTGCACATTTTTAATAATTTTATAATTTTATTTGCAGCAATTTTTAACTCTGCAAAAGAGGCATTTCCATTTCCTTTTATAACTTCTCAGTTTTTAACATCATTGGCCCACTACTTACAGTTTCATACTGTGATGACCCCCATTGTTAATTAAGTTTGCCTCCGAATGACCCCGTACATTCTTTAATTATCTGAACGGACCGGGAAA
The DNA here is from genome assembly GCA_023653785.1 of Ophioderma brevispina. Taxonomy (NCBI): domain Eukaryota; kingdom Metazoa; phylum Echinodermata; class Ophiuroidea; order Amphilepidida; family Ophiodermatidae; genus Ophioderma; species Ophioderma brevispina. The sequence goes on from JAMKCH010085397.1 coordinate 31,368, forward strand.
GGAACCCTATTTTTTCACCTGGCCGAGGCCATCTAACCAATCCATACACCACTTCTCATAGGGAGTGCCCCCCTGGCACCAGTTGACTCAATGTGTTTTGAATAAATACCTCTCAGGCGATAAAAAAAAAATGCTATAAGCTCTCCCTCATCCCGATTGCGTCAACAAATCCTCAGCGTGCAAAAGTAATTTTGGCTGGAAAATCTTGCGGCCATCGTTGAATAATGACCAAATCTTCCACTTTGTATATCGTCAATAATTCAAGTGCTACACATCTTGCAGGCGTAGCCATGCAAAACATGTTTTCAATACAACAGAAAAATGGAAATCTCCCTAAACATGCCTTTTACACAGACTGTCCCAAAAAAACACTATACAATCAAACTATAACTGTCATTGGTTTTTTGGTCCAAAAATTTTAAGTACATAACAACTCTGCAGTTTTTTACTGATCTTTTTAGGAGTGTTCCAGCTTTCATGAGAATTTAGTTGGTGTAATTGGAGTCTGGTTTCAGGGGTTATTGCTTAATTATCCGAGGCAGTTGAAAAAACCTGTTGGGCCAGTTCGGCTATCCTGATATTAACACAGTTGCCATTGAAAATCATCTTTCAAGACATTCCTTATTGAAAATTAAAATAAAAAGTAGCAGTAAAGTGCGCTTCTTGTGATATAACATAATTTAAACTTTTAATGTCGCAATTGCTCAATAAATATATGTAGAATTACGATCTTCATATTCCAAACAGTCTTGTGGTCTCAGCTTTACTCCAGGGGTTTCAGCAGAAGGTAGAACCCTAAAACACCTTGGTTTAAAGTAAACCACAGAGAACTTTGAACACAACCATACTTTCCTTTATGTCTTTGTGAACTGCTTTCCTATCATATTCATCCCTGGCATTTTGGAGGAGGCAGTTGGGAATAGGGGAAGGGTAAATGTGTCCCTCAAATTAGAGAATTGTCCACACATTTGTCCCTCAAAACAGACTTGTGACTGTTACAGTTAGTTTCAGCAGTCCAAATTCCAAATTGTTCCAAGAATTTCATGATTATTGTTCCCCATGAGAGTAGTCCCTAATTTCCACCCACAGCATAATAATTCTGGTGCTTTCCCCTGAAAAATAAGATATTGATTAGTTCAATGTATGATAATACATTCACTCTGATCTGTACATATTCTTTTTTTGAAAAGGATTTAATCTCACAATGATGCGACAACGCTTATACCTGTCAGTTGTTCTGGGACCTTCAGTGAAACTGGCCCAAGTGGTAGGTTATCCTTTTGTGTTTCAACTGACAATATCTCCGCTTAGGTCCATCAATTGGATGGAATAAAGCGAGGATTTAGCTTTAGTATCTTGCGTAGCCAATAAATCAAAAATCTGGCAAAATGCACAGTTATATTTTTTCATAATTTTAGTTTGCGTATACTCCACTACGAAAATGCAAATTACATTTCTTGCCAAGGCATTCCTTTGTCTAACCTTTTGATCTGTTGTTTGAAGGTTCTTTAACTGCTGTTTAGCAGTCAGAAAACCTCTGTACAATTTGGTCCATGTGTACCTAGTATTTTTCATAGATTTATTGGAACTAAAAGTAATGTGCCTATATAAAAAATATCAAAAGCACTCGATTGTACAAATATGGGACCATTCATATTTTTGTAGTATGCATCCCTAGTATTGGTGGGTGGGATCACGTGAGCACGTCGCCTGTCTGCGGTCTAGTCTCTCATTTTCAGAAAAAATGAACAATAATTTTAATTAATTCATGTTCCTCCTTCAACTCATATAGAAGGTACTCCAGAATTTGCAGTGCTGAATTTCAAGTCATTTGTCAATCGAAATAGGTGTCACAGTGGCAGATTTAAGAGTCAGCAGTGGTCCAGCTACTGCTGACAGGCCCCCTAAAATAATGCTCTCAGGGCCCTCAGACAACTCTAAAATATTGCTCTTAGGGCCCTCAGACATCTCCCTAGTCGCACTAAAATGCGACATTGCGTCGCTTCGCGGCACAAGAGGGGCCCACCTTAAGCTGCTGACAGGGCCCTTTTCCTTAAATCCGCCGCTGTAGTGTCACCCTCTCTCAAATATAATTTACAGACTGTCCCAAAAAAAACTATACAATCAAAGTTTTTTTTTGTGGCCAAAAATTTAAGTTCATCTCATCTGGAGTTTTACTGATTCTTTTTAGGAGTGTTCCAGCTTTCATGAAATTTTTAGTTGGTGTAATTTGGGGGTCTGGTTCAGGAGTTATGGCTAATTATCTGAGACAGTTGAAAAACCTGTTGGACCAGTTTCGGCTATCCTGATATTAACAAAGTTGCCATTGAAAATCACCTTCAAGACATTCTTTATTGAAAATTAAAATAAAATGTAGGTATAAAGTGCTGCTTCTTGTGATATAACATAATTTATAACTTTATAATGTCGCAATTGCTAATAAATCATGAAGCATTGGGAAATTCAATTCCAAACAGTCTTGTTGTCTCAGCTTTACTCCAGCAGAAGGTAGAATCATAAAAACACCCTTACTGAAAGTAAACTGAGACCTTTGAACACCAACCATCCTTTGCTTTATTGCTCTTTGGTGAACACTGCTTTCTTCATCATATTCCTCCCTGGCATCTTGGAGGCAGTGGGGAATAGGGGAAGGGTAAATTGTCCCTCCACATTAGAGCGTTGTCCACACATTTGTCCCTCAACAGACTTGTAGACTGTTACATTAGTTTCAGCAGTCAAATTCCCAAAATTTCCATGAATTTCATGATTATTTTCCCCCTGAGAATGAGTCCCTCATTTCACAACACCCACAATATAATAATTTCTGGTGGTTTCGCTGAAAAATAATATATTGGTTAGTTCAATGCATGATAATACATTCACTCTGATCTGTAAAATATTCTTTTGTTTGAAAAGGGCTTAATCCCACAATGATGCTGCACGCCTTATACCTTTAGTTTCTTAAACCTTCAGGTGAAACTCGCCCAAGCGGTATTTTATCCTGTTTATGTTTGCTCGTATCCACAAGTCATTGGTAATGGCTTTGTGGTGGTGTCAGGATTTGTTCAGCTAGTGTGATGATCCGGGGCCGCGTGTATCCATGATACGGACGCTCCTAACATGGCCCGCTATTTTGAGGCTGGGGCGGATTGGGAACAGTCAGGGGTTTACACCCTACTCTTATTCGACACTGACTGCGATGTACATGTACAGTTGTGACTCTCTGTACACGGGACCGACGGCTTAACGTCCCCTCCGAAGGACGGGATGCTTTCATGATCCATTTGACCAATTCCAAGTGAACCATGGAGGAGAGCGGTATTCTGTATTTAATCAATACCTGGTATACAGATCAAATCCAGAATTGATAGTACCCAAATAAATCCCAGCAAGTGCCACGACCCCACCGGGATTCGAACCCGGGAATTTTGATGGTAAAATTAGGGAGGCAAGCACCCTAACCGCTAGGCCACGCTCTCCCACTTTTATCCTGTGTGTTCAACTGACAATATCTCCGCTTCGAGTCCATTAAATTGGATGGAATAGAAGCGAGGATTTAGCTTAGGATCTTGTCTAACAAATAAAGTCAAAATATCTGGCAAAAATGCACAGTTTATATTTTTTATAATTTTTTAGTTTGATTGTATAGTTTTTATTGGGACAGTCTGTACTAACACAAACATCATGAACATATTCATGTTATTTCCTTCGCTGATTCCTATTACAAGTGGTTTTTTCCCCAGAGAAAGAGTTTGGACTATTTCCCAACAACAAATACAGTCTCAGTGACGTGTAAAGAAACAAATATTATTTGGAGGTATGCCCTATTTTCTATTCTATAACCATGAAGTATGTGTATACTTCTTTAGTAAATCACATGCCATTCGAGCCGTCTGAGCGATATCCCCATTATATAGGTGGTTCCCTTGTACCACACTCCTTCAATGGATGTAAAAGAAATCGACCTCTAGCTAGCCGGTGGCGATCAAGAAATCCTAAATTTGACGACGTCATTGGTTTCACACATAATCATGAAAACTCTTGATAGAAAATTCTAAACGTGTAATCCAACTCCTCATTTTAAGAGGTATTCGTAACTATATGGCGGGGGAAAGACGCCCTAGGGGCGGCGCTTATGAGTTTAGCAATTGTATATGCAAATGCAATATTAGCGACATGCTCTCAAAGAATTCTTTTGAAACTTTAAAACTTTAATGTCTTAACAGAGGCAATAAAAAGACTTGATAATCCGCGCTTGTGTAACTAGCATGGACACATTTTAGCTGGCGACATGGCAAAAAGCAGCTTTAGTACTTGGTACCTCACAGTCCGAATCATTTTGGAAACAACTCGAATAATATATTTTAAAGGTCCCAGGAAATGCAAATAGAATTGATGTGGTTTGTGTCAAGTCTACAAGGAGGGACGAGAAAGCATTCAATATTTGGGTTGGTGATGACATCATTAGTGAAACTATTGATTTTTCAGAGAGTAATAAAACATTCCAGGTGACTGGTGTGAATCTATTCATGGCACTGACTGAAAATCAATAGTTTCACTAATGATGTCACTGGTAGTGTATTTTTTTTTGTGGTCATGTTTATTGGAATGGAATGCCCCGTAAACACTGGTAAAGTTTTGGAGTAGGTTTATCAATTCATTTCCCTTCCTGGGACCTTTATTAAATCTATATTTTTGAATTTTTGACGGACGAAACAAGCTTTAAACGGTAGGTTACTGCGAGTGACAGGAACAATCGCTTTTTTCGACATCTTATAGAGAGTAGTCCGTTTACCCCCTACGTTACCCCCCGTTACCAAAATACAACACAAACAAACAACCAACCCCTCCAAAGTCGAGTCGAACGAGACAGGAAGAAAAAGTCCATGAACTAGCCATACGCCCATACAAGAAAATAGAAAGACACGTAAATAAGACAATTGTGTTAAAGGCACACAGTTTTCCTGTATTAGATCCATTATCTGTGAATTCAGTTAAATGTTTGTATAGGGCTAAATATGTACCTAAAAACAAAGGCGAAATTAAATTGCTTAATTATAAAATCTGGATGACTTTTTTTTTTTGAGCAATACTATTTCTTTTACAGTGGTAATACAGTTGGCACAAAAAGTATCTCGGCATGTTGTTCGATCAGTTTGCGCCAAAGTCCGTATCATTTTGAAAGTTTTCGAAATGCCCCATTGAATACTCCAAAAACTGCAACTTGTGGTTTGGAAGTTTTGCGTCTTTCGAGCGTTCTCTTCGCCAGTTTTAAACGCTTTTTACAGGCAAGTTGGTTAAATACAAGACCCGACCTAGGCACCAAACTCTTGAAAACGTCCAAATGCATTGCACGTTGCACAATCCGATCGGAAAAACGCCGAGATACTCCTTGGTTCCAGACTGTATTTGAACGTAAACATTACATCATTGAGAAAACTATCTTTCATTTTTTAAGGACAACTCTGACTTGTGGGAAAACCCTTTCGGAGCACCTTAAATGTTCATAAAATGCCAAGTAGGTAGAGTTCCTACCATAACTTACTGTTGGCATTACACAGTTGCCATTCCTTTCAATGGAAAGCACCCGCAATTTATATATTGGGGGGTGGTACAAGATTCCGTGTTCATCAGTCAGATGTGACGGCAACTTTTGTTCAATACCTAGGACGCATTTCCAAAACAAAGCCTACGTGCCAACCCTAACTCGTTTAAAATGCGACAAAATCTACAGGTCAATATTATTGAAAAGGCGCGTGTGTGGTTTGTTTGTAAGCAATCCCCAATTGCAAACAGATAAATTGGCCTCGTCCCCTCTGCATGCGACAGCAAAAACAAACAAAAAAAGAAAACAAAGATAAAAAAAAACAACATGTAAACAAAAGAACAATTATGGTTAATGTTATTTGCTAGTAAAACATGGGTCAAAATACATCGCGGTCCCGGACCGCGAGTGTCGTCTGCCGTCGCGGTTTGTGAATGGGGCCAAAGGTCACATGAGGTCATCAAGGTTCACATGAGGTCACCAAAATGTCACCCACCCTGCCCCCTCCTTTCCACCAAGTTACATCATCGTAGCCTTTACGGAACTCATACGGCATGCAATATATTAAGGGTTAACATTTTAAACACGTCCAAATGTCACATGCGGTCCTCCAAGGTAACTGAGGTCACCAACAGTCACCCCACCCCACCCCCTCCTTTCCACCAAGTTACATCATCGTAGCCTTTACGGAACTCATACGGCATGCAATATATTAAGGGTTCAACATTTTGCCTTCTGAAATTCTTGCAGACGACAAAAAACATCGTGTGTAGAAATTCCCTGAATACATAGCAGATTTTTTCGTCGGGCTCCGGCGTCGCTAGTATCCACAAGCAAGTTCTGTACTCTCCGAAACGAGATTCCTGGCCCAATGTTCATGATTTTAGTAGATGACATTATGGTGCGAGATAAAGATCCGTAGGTCAAAGGTAGGCTCGTATTGAGGGTGTGGGAGTGTGGGGGTGCGGGGTCCAATTCCACAGAATGGTCAAAGGTCCATCTTTGCTGAATTTCTAAGGACATTGGTGATGATATGTTCTTAAAATAAAAAACAAAAGCAATTTAGGGAGTCTGATCCACTTTACAAAAAAAAAATCATTTTTTTTCAAAGTCGCGCACGCTGCATCCCCATATAAACCCTGCTTACGCGACCATGGTTAAAGGTCAAAGGATACATTATGAAGCTGTATTTTAATTTGCTTGAATGCTGTTTAAATATCTTAATCTATCTCACTGCCTTTAAACAAGTGCCCTTAACCGATTAGCTTCATACTCGGTCAGAGTATGACTCGTCTGGAGTATACAGACCTAATTTTCTTAAATTTTTCCCGGCCAGGAGATCTTTAACTTGAACTTATGTTAGAAAATAGTGTTTTTGAAAACATACAATAGGTGTGGGGGGGTTTTTAACAAACCACGTGGTGTTTTTAAAAAGTTAACATTTTTTATACATTAACCGGTTTTAGAAAGATGTGGAGTTTTTCCAGAAAAAAAACATGTTTTTAAAAATGAATGCATGGTGCTTTTAAAGGTGGGATGGAACGATCACGGTCGATTTTTCCTGTGGTATTTTTTTTTTCGTACACGGGAGCACATCGTCGACAGAAAGTTGACAGTGAATAGCCTGGTTTGAAGTGACATTATTGTAATGTATGTTTTCACCTGGTGATATTATCACGAAAAATGATTTCGTATTTCTTTAACATTTAATGTTTTGTAAAGGTATATCAAGAACAGTTTTACTGGTTTGGGGGAAACGTGAGTCATTCGTATTGTCGATGAATGACCAGGATAACTTGAAAAATTTGGTAATCGCAGGAACACATTGAATTCAAATTTTCTTTATTGTTGGTCTAAAGCAAATCTCTTTTAATAGGTTAATAGAAAAATAGTCGATGGATTCTTGATGTTCACTCTTTTTTCAGTATTTAAGCTTGTTCAATCCAAGGTCCTCATGACCCTGGTTAGCATCATGGATATTGCGAATGACATATTTTTCACCAAATTGGTGAAACTAGTTCTCGACATGCATTTACTATTAGGAGAAATATTCAATCATTTTCTTGATAATAACACCAGAATGTTATTCCATGTTCATTTTTGTAGATGCTTTGGACACGCGATAGTTTTCGCCTTCATAATACAAAACTGTTTTCAATAAAGGTTTTTTTTTTTTTTGTTCTTTACGTTTCAATGCAATGTATTACAGATAACGCATCATACAGTCTAAGACCCTTTGACAAAAAAATTGAAGCTGACGAAGAAGTTCGAGGCAACCCTGTGCGCACTTCTTGTCATTGCGCTGTTGTGAAACTGACATCATGTGAGCTTTCCTGTGCAATTCGTAAGTCAAGTAGCAGTACCCAACTGAGTTCTGTTGTTCTTCTTACTCTCTTAGCTCTCTTACTCTCTTAGGCTCTCTTACCTCTCTTAGCTCTCTTCTCTCTTAGCTCTCTTAGCTCTCTTACTCTCTTAGCTCTCTTAGCTCTCTTACCCTCTTAGCTCTCTTACTCTCTTACTCTCCTAGCTCTCTTACTCTCTTAGCTCTCTTTACTCTCTTAGCTCTCTTACTCTCTTTGCTCTCTTAGCTCTCTTACCCTCTTAGCTCTCTTACTCTCTAGCTCTCTTACTCTCTAGCTCTCTTACTCTCTTAGCTCTCTTACTCTCTCAGCTCTCTTACTCTATTAGCTCTCTTACTCTCTTAGCTATCTTACTCTCTGAGCTCTCTACTCTCTTAGCTCTCTACTCTCTTAGCTCTATTACTCTCTTAGCTCTATTACTCTCTTAGCTCTCTACTCTCTTACTCTCTTAGCTCTCTTACTCTCTTTGCTCTCTTACTATCTTAGCTCTCTTACTATCTTAGCTCTCTTACTATCTTAGCTCTCTTACTATCTTAGCTCTCTTACTCTCTAGCTCTCTTACTCTCTCAGCTCTCTTACTCTCTAGCTCTCTTACTCTCTTAGATCTCTTAATATCTTAGCTCTCTTCTCTCTTAGCTCTCTCTTACTCTCTAGCTCTCTTTTACTCTCTTAGCTCTCTTACTATCTCAGCTCTCTTACTCTCTTACTCTCTACTCTCTTAGCTCTCTTATCTCTCTTACTATATTAGCTCTATTATCTCTTAGCTCTCTTACTCTATTAGCTCTCTTACTCTCGTAGCTCTCTCTTACTCTCTCAGCTCTCTACTCTCTTTTCTCTCTTAGCTCTCTTACTCCCTTAGCTCTCTTACTCTCTTAGCTCTCTTACTATCTTAGCTCTCTTACCTCTCTTACTCTCTTAGCTCTCTACTCTCTTACTCTCTTAGCTCTCTACTCTCTTAGCTCTCTTCTCTCTTAGCTCTCTTACTTTCTTAGCTCTCTTACTCTCTTAGCTCTCTTACTCTCTCAGCTCTCTTACCTATATTGATTTCTCTTACTATCTTAGATCTCTTACTCTCTTAGCCCTCTTACTCTCTTAGCTCTCTTACTATCTTAGCTCTCTTACTATCTTAGCTCTCTTACTATCTTAGCTCTCTTAGCTCTCTTACTCTCTTAGCTCTCTTACTCTCTTTGCTCTCTTAGCTCTCTTATCTCTTAGCTCTCTTACTATCTTAGCTCTCTTACTATCTCAGCTCTCTTACTCTCTTAGCTCTATTACTCTCTTAGCTCTCTTATCTCTTCTTACTCTCTTAGCTCTCTACTCTCTTAGCTCTCTTACTATCTTAGCTCTCTACTCTCTTAGCTCTCTTATCTCTTAGCTCTCTTAATCTCTTAGCTCTCTTTACTCTCTTAGCTCTTTACTCTCTTAGCTCTATTACTCTCTTAGCTCTCTTAGCTCTCTTACTCTCTTGCTCTCTTACTCTCTTTTCTCTATTAGCTCTCTTACTCTATTAGCTCTCTTACTCTATTAGCTCTCTTACTCTCTTTGCTCTCTTACTCTCTTCGCTCTCTTACTCTCTTAGCTCTCTTACTCTCTTTTCTCTATTAATCTCTTAGCTCTCTCTTACTCTCTTAGCTCTCTTACCCTCTTAGCTCTCTTACTCTCTTAGCTCTCTTACTCTCTTAGCTCTCTTACTCTCTAGCTCTCTTACTCTCTTAGCTATCTTACTCTCTTAGCTCTCTTATCTCTCTTACTCTCTAGCTCTCTTACTCTCTTAGCTCTTAGCTCTCTTAGCTCTCTTACCCTCTTAGCTCTATTACTCTCTTAGCTCTCTTCCTCTCTTAGCTCTCTTACTTTCTTAGCTCTCTTAGCTCTCTTACTCTATTAGCTCTCTTACTCTCTTAGCTCTCTTACTCTCGTAGCTCTCTTTGGTTCATTACTGATATAACCTGATATAACCTTGAATCCGATCAAAATATACCTTTTATATTATTGAATGCACCTTTTTAAGTTTTCTAAACATGTCGATCACCGTATGAACAACCACGCAAATCGGTGTAAAAGAGGAACCATTACAATCAAATGATTCGCTCTTCAAGTAATATTCAAGTAACCAATGTTCAAGTAAATATTGCAATGTTTAGAGTTACGTCTATTGCCTATACCACTTGCAAAATGCGAGGGAATAACATAATAGTAAAATAGTTATTAGGACATTGCCAGAAACATGGGTCCAATGTTGTTTTTCCTTTTTTTGTTTCAAACAGATTTTTGCATATTTAGAATGTCGTGCAAGACAGAAGATAATGATGCTAAAATATATATTTGACTGTGTCAGATATGGAGCTCTGTGGAATGCATTGCTTGAAACGGGAGTCCCAGCACATTTGTTCAAAATCATCCAAGTTTTGAAGGCCTGGGTAGCTAGTGATTACAAATGAAAAGAAGGATACTATTGGTCAGTTTGGCCAGGAGTACGGCAGGGATGCACCCTCTCTCCAACGCTGTTCAACTTATATGCTGAATACATCATGGGACGTGTCCTTGTTGACGGGGAATGGCGGAATTTCTATTGGAGGATGGAGACTCAGCAATCTTCGATATGCCGATGACAGCACCTTTCTGGCTACATCCATGAATGAGCTGAGTACACTTCTTGATAGAGTAAAGGCTGAGAGTGAAAGCAAAGGATAACTACAAAACCAAGATCATGATCATTGGTGAAGGGTAACTCAGTTCAACTTCCTTGGTGCCCTAATCTCCCAGGATTGCGGCTGTGGAAATGAAATCAGAAAGCGCTTAGCAATGGCTAGATCTTCAATGGCTAAGCTCACAAACATATGGGCTGATAGAGAAATCACAAAGGCAACAACAAAACTCGCTTGGTTGGTGCACTCATCTTCCCAGTTGCAACCTACAGCTGTGAATCCTGGACACTCACAAAATCAGATTGTAAAAGGATTCATGCCTTTGAGCTCTGGTGCTGGCGCAGAATGCTCAGAATATTCTGGACTGCGAAAAGAACCATCAACAGTGTGCTGCAGGAAGTCGGAGAAAAAATACCGTCTGCTTGATCATGTCAACCGCCAAACAGATACTTTGGCCATATTTCAAGGGTAACTGCCTTGAAAAAGTCATCCTTCAAGGAAAGATTGAAGGAAGGAGGAGGAAACCTGGGAGGCCACGGACACGGTGGATTGACAGGATTAAAGCTCTTGTTGGACAATCTCTTCCACCAGTGTATGCTTTGGCAGCAGAGATTGCATGTCATCACGAAGGTCGTGACCTGTCAATCATGACGGAACCGTACAACAACAACATATACCTATATATATGTCCCACATTCGAGTGTAATTATGTATCCTCTGGAAAATATCTTCGTATCCCTTTAAAGCTGAGTGGGGACTATTGATCGAGCTGCGTCTGTTGACAACTCGCATCTTGTATGCAATACGTTCCACAATGAGACAGTGAGATTGAAATTAGAGACAGTATACGGAAATTAAGATTCTGAATTAATTTAGGAATTTTATGACGCATAAGCTTTTTATATACAAAGCGTAAAACAAATCGAGAAAGAGAGAGGGACTAGAGAGAGAGGTTTAACGGGATCCTTAAAGGTGCAACAAGAGATTTCACATATCAGGTGTCCCTAAAAAATCGAAAGTACTGATTTTTGCCCTGATGTAAAGCTTTCCATCAAAAATATCCCCATCTGAAAGGATTAGGCTGAGAAATGTTTCTTTGGTACAAAATTTGTGAAATTTCTAATTTCGTATAGGAGCAAATACAAAATTCAGCCTATGGTTTACATTGAAATATAAGCAAATTAAAATTGCCTTTTTCTCTCTTTTAAGACATTTCCGTAGTCAAATACAGGGTAAGAAATCTATTGAGTGTCTAGTCTATATGAAATTACTATTATGACACAATATTTGGGTGCCTCAAAATCTCTCGTTGCACCTTTAAGACACTATCAGTGATTCTCCCGAAAGATTCCAAATATTTGAAATTTGCAGAAATGGCTTATAATTGAAGGACAAGTCTGGAGAATTCTCATAAGTTATTGTTTGCAAATGAAAACTTAATGTTAACTTAGTTAATGACTAAAATGTATGGTTTTGACCTTATTAGGTTGCTTTCAGTCTTAGCACTTGTAGGGTATGTTAGGATACCTATACTTGTTACAGAAATGCAAAAGTCTGATTTTTTTTATGATTTTTACAATTTTCTGATTTTGCAATTCACTGATAGTGCCTTTAATTGTTTAGAAAAGGTGCAATGGGTGATCCAACTAAGTGATCATAATTAAGTTTTGCAACACTTCAAACGGTAGGCTATTACAACAGCATTACTACCGTACGCACAATCAATTTAGAAAAAATATATTAATTGCTATTGCTTATTTGGACATTACTTTACCATTAGGAATCACCAGGACTGTTTTAATTAGCAAGCATGTTATTTGGTCTAACCTTTCCCTCTTCTGTATTTAGCCGATCTACCTACGGTAAATGAAAACAGCATCAAGTATGAATTTTTCACAGAGCAGACAGGATCAAACTGGTCATTGAATGCACTTATTTCGTGGGACTCGCCGGTCGAGATGGTATAGGTAAATACAAATCACAAACTAATATTCCTATAGATGATGTAACATCAATGTTTACAAACACAAGTAGAGCAGGAGCAGAATACCATAGGGTCCTTATTTAAGAAGTTCGTTTACCCCCCCCCCCCTCCCTACAGAAAAGGTTTAACACCTTTGGTAGTTAGTATGGACCATCTATACCAATGCTAGGTAGTTAGTACTCTCAAATTGTGGTATCACTTTTTCAATAGGGCCCAATTTAAGGTTGCACGGGGTCAAACTCTTAAAATGCTCCAATCAAGTTGAAATGTATGCCATAGTCTATCTAGTCAAAAGGATTTCAAAAATGTATACTTTGTACCACCTACGACCATTGTTTTTGGAGTTATAGGGTAAAATGACTAAAATAGTAAAAGGTCAATCTCATTTTGTACAGGGGGTCAACGTAAAAAAGTTAAACTGATTATGTTTTAAATACTTGCAAATTATTGCCTGAGGAAAGCGGACTCCCAAATGTATAGTTTTGATTTATGTTAAATGTTTGCTTACCGAGGTAAGGGTCAAAGAAGGTCAACGCCAATTGGATTATGTTGTCATATGACCCATTTTGTCGCATAACATGATAACTATACATAACTATACTGTTATGACGTCTCGTAGACGTCAAAGGTCAGAAATACCTTTTAAACACAAATAAACGAGCCTTGTGCACAAGTGATCTAAATTTTATATAATATAACAGATTTTAATGATTTGTAATTGGTTCAAGAATTTGGTATGTCCAAAGTACAATTATCTATACAATTCAAAATTACACTTAACAATTCTAATCTTACTCAGAGCACAAACAAACCTCTCTATTGAAGCCTGTATAGCAGATTTTAGTGAAAGGTCACCGACGCTAGTCACCTATGCAATTCGCGCATGTGTAGTACATTCGGGTGACTGACCTAAGTATACACAGAACCGAATCTGTGTGTACATTGTACGTGTCATGCAACCATGCTTGACCGCGCCCACGAACACGGTTCCCGCATATAATTATGACAGCAATCAATACTCACATTGCAAGCTATTGCATTTCCCAGTTCGAACTTGGTTCCACTGCTGGAAAATAGCCATGCATATTTGCTATGTCACCTTATTAAAATTATATGTCACCTTGCAATGATGACACTGTGGGTTCAGGAACGATCTAAGTAATACCGACACACATAGTAGATCTCCCTAGTCACATTATATCGCGCATAATCTACCATTATTTAGGAGTACTTTTTCAACCCTCAATTTCCGGGATTGACTCATGGCGCAACGGTACTGACATAAAAACAACACAAACACTGAACAACGGAAAGTCTTATTTAAATTCTGTTTTTAGCTTCCGATAGCCGAGACCATACCGGATTTTCCCATTATCATTGCGAATGTAATTTTTACCACCTGAGGTCTAAAAAAGTCTCTCGAACGTCATGAACACATAATACAGAATTTCAAAATCTCCCCAAGCTGTATCGCAAATATGACGTCACCATTCAGTAATGAGAGTAATGAGCGGCGCTCTTCATTTGTAAAATGTATTGAAAGAAGTGTGTACGTGCAGAGTTCATTTGTCTCCAACTAAAAGTAGCGTTGCAGTTCAACGATAATATGTCCTCACAGCGAAGACTCCAAAATGACAGCATGCAAAGTCACGCTTATAAATCCTCGGGTAATATTCCATTGGAATCTTCTCAGTCCTGAAGTTAACTTTTGTCCAGCAGTTCTGACGACGGGGCTTTCCCTCGACGACGCTAATGTTCCACAATAATAAAATCCAGGTAATATACCACCATCAGTCTGTCGCTATGTCCTCATATAGGACCACAAATTGGAATCCTTTTTGATTCCGAAAACTGAAGCTCTTTGGCTTGAAAGACGACAGCAGACAATTTAGCTATCAAGCTCCGGCGGCATCCAAAATATTAAATCCTGGCACTAGATGTAGAACTCAAATCTACCATTATTGTAGAGTAAAACTAGCTATAATTATACTGTATAGCTCCAGAGCTCTAGTTTAGCTCCTGATTTCAACTGCTGGCCCAGTCCTTCAGTCACAAGTACTATTTAACTTCTCAGACCTAGATTTCCCTTTCTAACAATAATCATTACATCATCATCATGCATAAACATAACCTGAATCACATCACTTTCCATATATAACTTTGTGGGGAAATTCCCTGATCTTACAATGTTTTGATCTCCAAAAGCATAAACAAGTTAACTCAGTTTCTAAGTTTAGCATTCTTGGACAATTCCCCACTTCCCCTATTGTGCAATCTAAACAGGTGCACTTAGCAAAAACAAACTAGGGATATTCCCCTTTCTCTCTTTTATAGTAAACAAAGTACTTTTCCCGTGAGAAATCTTTTCTCAAATAAAATTGAGAAAATAATATTTTTAAAAGTTTAATCAGAAAAATGGAGGCCATATAACAATACATTGTAGATGCTATAAACTATTCCTTGCTTTGACACATTAAGCTATGAACAACTTCTTTCATTTTTTAACCAAAATTGGAGCAACTTCTGATTTTGACCCCTGTACAAATTGAATTTGAACTTTTTTTACCATTTTAGCCATTTTTACATTTTGACATGTGTCGTTACACGACACATGTCACCTTACCTATAGGCTTTTTTTGTCTATTTGTCTCACAACTTCGATCTCTGTCCGTCCCTCAATATAACCAAAGAGCCTGAGTAAACACAGACTGAATAAACGGTAGACGTATCATATAGAAGTCCCAAGGATGTAAATGAGGTATTATCATCTATTCCGGTAAGCGCTACTGCACAACATCATACAGCGCATGACGGAATCAATTGTAATTTGCATCCTTGGGACTTCTAAAGAAACGTTCACAGAATAAACAGCCATTCAAGAACGCCGCCATGTACGCCATGTCGGTCAAAAAGGTTTGTCACACGTTTTCAAACAATAAAAAGTACCTGGGCGTACCAACATTCCAAAATATATCGAAAAATAGTTGTTATGCTATTTACTTTCCGATGACAGGTGCGATTAGGATTACGCATATTTGTGGACATGGGGTTGAACTGGGGAAATATTATTTTGTTCTACAATAAGTTTTTAGTATAAATGTTACATCATTATGAACATATTAAAATATTATCTTCTTTTCTATTGTCTTTACAAGGGAAGGTAGGCAATTGTCAATTGTGTAAAAAGGTGGACAATTATCTTTTTGTCGTCAGAATTTGAGATTTCACTAGAAAAAAGGAGCAATTTCCTAAGATTTGAAATAACAAAATAGATTTTAACATGTGTATTATATTTTACTATTTTCATTCATTCATATTTTAAATTTGGGTACATTGTCCGAAACGTCGTCAGTCGGAACCCTAACCCTAACCCAAGTACTAACCTTAACCCTAACCCTAAACCCTAACTTTATTTTCGGGAGTTGACGACTTTTATTTTCAGACTGACGACGTTTCGGACAGATGCGGGGTCACCTTAAATTGAATTCTCCTGGGCTTTTCGCGTCTCCTTGGTACTTTTATGTGAATAATGCCTGTATTATCATGGACTCTTGGAAAAAAATTAATTAAAAAAAAGGGATCATTTTATCAGAAAGAAATCAACTAAATAATTAAATCAATGTGTATTCTAATAGGGCTCGATACATACTTTGTTGGATTGGATACAGAAAAGTTTCCTGAGACATTAAATGGATGCGATGATGCCTTAACAGATAGTAACGAATATCACCGAACAGTGAGTTTCCTAATTCATTTTCATCTATCTTGCCACTGGCAGTATACTCCCTCCTCACAGAACCCCGAGTTTGCCTCCTTGTCCTACTACGAAGCGTATCAAAGCACCTTCATAGGTCAACAATCTTTTTTACGTGTTGTTTTTTTTTTCCGAATTGACTTAAAAACGATTGCTAATTTTTAGTTACGATAGAGGTTGTTAAAATTGTGGCGGAACAATGCAAATTTTCGAATCGATTGAAGAGCAAAGTAATTCGTCGAAAATACGATTTTGTCTTTCGTTATATTGACATTTTAATTGCACGTTGATCTCACTTGAAAATACTGTGGCGCGCAAAGTTTTAAGAAAAGTTTTAAGCAAAGAAATGTATGATACGTACATACGTACATACATACATACAACATACATACATACATACATACATAATACATACATACATACATACAACATACATACATACATACATACATACATACATACATACATACATACATGTAGTAGAAATAGATACGAGTATCCTATTGATTTAAAATAACTACGAGTTTGCTTGTCCTTCCTGTACAGTCGTTTACCAACTACACCTTTTCCGATGTTCAGTTTGGATTCGAATATCGTTTCAGTGTAAGTTAATTGAATTTCATGAAACGTATATAATTTAACAATTATATTGAATAAAATAGGAAAAGGTAGTAATAAAATTACTTTTGTATTCTACACACCTAAATGTTAAAGAGACATTGACCACATTGGAAAATAGTGCTCCTCAAGGGGTTTTGCTAAATTGATATTTTTCCTAGTGTAAAGCTTTATATATTAGCCCTTTTCGCCTGAATGATTAAGCCCAAAAGAGAACACTTAGGGTAAACATAATAATTTATAAGAAAATCAGCAAACCAAGGACCATCATGCGTTTATCATGTTTATGGTAAGCTAAAAGGGGTTATAACGTAGTGGTCACAACGAGTGCTTTCTAGCAACGCGTTGTTATCAGAAACAACGTTTGCTTAAATGAAAGCAAACGCGTTGTTTAAGCATGTCTGGAAAGCAAACGCATGTTTTTCCCCTTTTTGATGGTTGCCTTAGAAACGCCGTGCTTTTTCACTTTTTGAGTGCTTGGACCCAAGCAAAAACATTGCTAATGATAAGACATATGCGTTAAGTACTGTCTGAAAAGGCAATCGCTTTGTTTTTATTATCAACGCGTTGTGCTTTTTACTTTTATGATTAGTTAACTAAGCAACGGTTCTTTCTGAAAGCAACAAGTAGCTAAGAAAAACAACGCGTTGTGACCAATATCGTGCCCTGTTAGATTGAGTACGAATTGTGATATTCATTACAATTGTTGCGGACAAAGTTAGACAAAGCCAAAATTAGGCTAAAATAACTATTAAGGTCCTCTATGCTGATGGTATGGATATTTTTGCGTGTACATTACTGTATCTTTCCAAGTCCTAATCCTTTCAGAGCAAATAAAGAAATCTCATATTTTGTTTGAAAAGGTACCGGTGGCCATTTAACCAAAATATGGCTAAGTAAAACAGATGAGTTTGGAGGCTTCAAGACTCACTTCTATTGTCTGTCATTTTAATAAACTAGATCTTCACCGCAAATCTAACAAAGCCTAGACGTACTTCCCAACAATACTGGCTCGTTGGACATCTGTAAGCTTAGGTATGTATTTGATATGTAATGTGTTTTTAAACAATAGTATTCAGAGGAAATTTTTCTCCGAGAACTGAATTGTGTGCGCGAATTTAAAAAGAAAGCGGATAAAACGTACTTTTGGGGTCGGATATTACCGTTAGCTGTATGCAATTGGTTTTGATTAACCTACAGTGATTTAAGTTTGAATAACTAAGTGAATTTATTTAGAGGCTCGGACAAACTGGCGAACACAGAATTAAATAAACGAACGAAAAATACACGGTCTTCGAACCCGGTCCTGTCGCTTTCTAGGCTTGAGATTTTTACCACTGGACCACAGAGGGTTGTGTTAACGTGGACACCAGAGAAACGAGTGCTATGTATTTCAGTCTGTTAATTTCAGAGTTTCAAGGGCGTTAATTATATTATATATTTTAGAGGGGGGGCCTATGATGCATGATTCTAGCAAGAAATCTATGCGATGCGAAACTCAATTTCAAGGCATGCGAGGATCAAGTAAATGAAACAACCGAGAAAGTAACTTGGTAAATATGAACCAAAACTAATCTTAAGAATAGTTGGAAAAATATCAATAATATAATTGGACGTAGCAAGAATTCACATTTACAACCAATTTACGAATGCGGATTTAGTAATTAAGTTTAGTAAACAATCCAGAAAAAATTTAATGATTTTAATATTTTTGTAATGTTGGAAATTAGTGCGAAAATTAAATACTGAGGAAAACAGTATTACGACTACTGGATACCTACATCAAAATTAGTCTGTTCGTGCACCAATTACTGAAAACGAAATATTCAAAATAATAGGTATGTTTGACCAATGCAAGAGTCTCGGGGCACGATGATTATAACTAATTTCTTAATCAAAAGAATTGCTGACAAAATCAGTAAACCACTTGCTATGGATTTTCAATTCTCAATTACAACAGGTATAGTCCCAAATGACTTTAAACAGGCGAACAGCCCATTTCGTGAAGAAAGATAATACCGAGCTGTATTCCAATTAGCGACCAATTTCACTCTTACCATGTTTATCAAAACGGTTGGAAAGACTGTTTTTTCATAGAGGCTGAATTTGTTGATTAAAACAAGATTCTTAACAAAAATCAGTTTGGTTTAGCACCAACATCAGCGCCTCTTTGGCTATTATTGAATGGTTGAAATATTTAAGGTCGAACGAAATGAAAGACTCTTGCGTTATTTGGACTTATCAAAGGCTTTTGATACAGTAATCCTGGACATTCTACTTTATAAACTGGAATATTATGCTTTGTAGGGGTAGGTATTTAACTGTTCAAAAGATCTCTGTAACAGAACTCAATATGTAAATTATAACTCATGTAACTCTAATGTCCGTAGTATAGATTGTGGAGTGCCAACAGGGGTCAATACTTGGTTCTTTAATATCCTTTATAATCAATGATATTATTAATGCAACATCCATTCTGAAATTCATTTATTTGCAGATGATCCTACATACTGTACTTGCAAAGAATTTGTCAGCAAAAACGCCTATAAACAACGAACTCCAGAAAGTTATAATATGGTTTAAGACCAATAAATTATCAGTAAATTCCACCAAAACTAGGTATATGATTATGGGAACTTCCTCCAAAACGAAGAACTTTACTGATACTTTCAATTTGGTTCTAGATGGAGCAATACTAACCAAAAACCCCAAAAATTTTTTTGGTCAACTCAACTAAGTTTCTGGGTGTAGTAATTGATGAAAATTTATCATGGAAATATCATATTGAGGCTGTGTCAAACACTGTGTCACGTAACGTGGGTGTTCTAAATAAGTTGAAATATTTTCTCCCAAAACGTATCTTGTATACCATTTATTGCTCCATTATATTACCATATATAACCTATGGAATTCTAGCTTGGGGAAATACACATAAGCTATATTTGGACAAATTATACAAACTTCAAAAAAGGGCAGTAAGGATAATTTCAAATTTTCATTATAGGTCACACTCAGCACCACTATTCAGGGATCTCAAATTATTAAATCTTTTTGACATTTACCAACTTAACCTTGCTGTATTTATGTTCAAACAGGACAATAATCAACTTCCTGAAATGTTTGATGAATACTTCTCTAAAATACATACTGTTCATAGCCATGACACCAGGAATACTAATGATTATTATATCAAAAGAAACAAAACTAATTTCGCATCAAAAGGTATTAGAACAATGGACCCTTTATACTGGAATAATTTGTCACCCAGAATAAAACAATCCAAAAATCCAAATATTTTCAAAAGTCAACTAAAGGCAGACATGCTAAATCAGTACCACTAAATTTACAAAACATATTAAGGAACTGAAATTCTTAATCCTAGTTTGTTGACTCTTGTGTTTCTATGTATTCTTACTTACAACGGTACATTAAGTAATTGTATTGATGTGTAACTTTTCTTTTGAAGGGGATGATCACGTCTGGCCATTAATGGCCTTTTGATCATCTCCTCCATATCATGTTTTAATTTTAGTTTTTCCCTATATACACACATATATATAAATATATATATATATATATATAAATATATATATATATATATATATATATATATATATATATACATATTATTATTTCAAAGATGTTTATGTTATTTCTTTGTATTTGCTGTGTGTTTGATGCATCATGATATGGAAATAAAAAATGTAAATGTAAATGTAACCTAAAATTTGAGACAAATCAAAATCTAAGATAAATATTAATGAGTTTTCAGGAGGAGGAAGTATAGTTTTCGGTTATTGATGCTATTTATTTGAATAGTTGTTTGTCTTTTTCTATCCTAGACTGTTATAATGTTACACGAGATGTAGACTTTTGTCGAGACCTACGTAAGTACAAATATGTGAAGTGTGGAAGTTGTATGCTAGCTCTTCAAATTAATACATTTAAAAGGACGTTCTGTTTCGAACATCGACCAGCTGCCCTTAGAGATGGGCAAAATTTTTTGATAAACGGATCACATTTAGCAGTGATGGGCAACCCAGTTTTACCTTAAAGGGATTAGCAGCGATTTGCTAATCCGAAACATCGAAAAAATCATCAAAATTCATATTTTTATATTTTTGTTACTGGCATGGATATGCGAACATAACCTGCAAGTGGTTGGCTTGAAATCCGTGTATTAAAGACAAGGCAGTACTTTTTATCTGATTCTGTAATTTCTATACGTGCGTATCAAAATTCCGACTTGAGATCAAAAAAGCCTTTCCCGATGAATATCACAGATTTTCAGCGTGATATTGTGCACCATGATCAATGCAGTTTTACCTCAAACACAAACATTATTGATCTTTGTTTATTCTGTACTGGTGTAAACCTCAATCAGCTGTTTAGTGTAGATTTTGAGACGCCGTCGCTGTACGTCTATTTGCGGGAGACGGTATGACAAATTTCATCAAAATACTTCATTTTTTCACTATTTAGTGTTTTGTTTCTACATTAAAGCAGTTATATGGAATTGTACACACTTATCCCTGATTTTTAAGTTAAAAAAATGCATTTCCACATTTTTTTCGATTCTCTCGCATTATTGCTGCTAATCCCATTAACGCGCGGCCGCGCGGGTCACATGATTTAGCAGGGATTCGATTCTTTTTAAATGAACTGGCCACATTTAGCATTCCAATTTTTTTCCGGAAAGCACATTAATAAATTTTGGACATTGTACTAGATGTTATTTTACAAAATAAAAAAATCGTCCAAAATTGTTTCTTTTGCAATTTGTTTTTGGTCAAATCATAAACATTTGAGACTACTGAGAGGTTTTCAAAATCAATGATTTGTTATGAAGTTTGACGATTGCCCCTCATGCATCAGATCTTGTACCGCCACACAAATGGTATGGGGACATAATCGGAATGGATCGACTATAACTAACGATACGTTTAAAGCCACAATCAGTCATTTTCTTTCAATTCTAAATGCGAATTTTGTCTCTAAAATTGCTAGTGTTAGGTCATATCAACACCTTATATTACTATTCAATTTCTTTGTGAAAAACAGACACTGAAGTATTTTAAAGCGGTCTTAAAGATACCATTTACGACTGTTTAGTTTACTAGTAAACATTGCATAAAATCATAATTTCTTTACAAATATGGCGTGTTAAGCCTAGCCACTTAAAGGGGTCTTTACTGTTTTAAACCATTTCCAATACAACAGTGCAAAAAATCGACTTTGATGAAAATAGGGGCGCGATTTGTTTACATTTTGAAGAAATCGCTAATAGTGGCTTTAAGTGTTCCAACTATTTAAGCGGCTTGTAGAATGATTCTTTCATGTTATTATTATGTTTGTTATTATTATGTTCAAACAGCAATCAAAGCGGCCAGTTCTCCAGCCAACCCAAGAGCAACTTGTCTAACACCAGCACCGAGTAATAACATAATGTTTGAGTCTATATTTATTGAGTGGGATAAACCCGTACAGGTGCACGGTAGATTGGGTGTTTTTTACGTCGAAATATATGGAGAGGAGAGGATATCACTGGACAAGCTATTTTTGAGCGATGTTAGTGAGCACTTTCGATTCTCAATAGACACCTAAATAAACAATTTAGTGAGATGTGATGTGCGTGTGTGTTATGTGCATGATATGTGCGTGTGGTGGCTTTGCGAACCCACAAAAACAGGTTTTAAAGAAATAGTTTTCGAAAGGTTGGCAATAGTCCTCAGACATTTTCACATTGTGGTTTATTCCGTTTAATAAAGATATATTTAACACTTAAGTTCCTATTGACCCCGAAGTTTGTTTTTTGCACTGGCATGAGATTTTTTCGTCGAATTTTTAAATCGACTTTTAAATGCTTCTTTCCATACCAAAAAATTGGCCAAGCCGTCAATGAGTTAATTAGTGGGTGTCCCATGGACCCCCTTCAGTGGGCACGAGAATATTATTTTAGAAATAAAAGAACCATGGCCATTTTTTGCTGATATATGTGCACACACATACATGTAGGTAAACAATTACCAAAATAATTGCCCTTTCATTCGCTGAAAACAAACAATTTCATCGTGGACGTTGCTATACCGTTACTGCACAAACTCTATGGAAAAATGACGTGCATTTTGCAACACCTGTAAAAAACTACAGCATTGCCTAAAATTTCAAGTTCTGTGTTAAATATGTCACTAAGGTCTTCCAGAGTAGATGTCAACATAAATGTAGTTTTTCAAAGTGTTTGATGTACTCTCTAAATTTCTTAGATTAGAACGGAGGAAAAATGTAAATTTTGATTAAAACTTTTAATCTATAGATTCTTCAAAAGTTCTTCCATTTGTCTTCATCATAACTGTAAAGGAATATAAAAGCCGACACAAATATTGAAAAAATGACTTTATAAGGATATAATAAATATGCTAATGAGAATGTGTAAATACAAGGACCACCACAGATAACCCCGTGGTAACTTTAGGAGGGTGGCCCTTACTTAAATTTAAATTGGATTAATCATAAAATCAAGGAAAATTAACGTAAAATCAATTTTTAAACTATAAAAAGAAAACAAAATATTAGATGTATTTTTCAATGCACTTTTGATTTATTTTAAAATCTAAAACTGAAGATTTGTCCCTGATAGCAATCAAATAGCATTATTTTTAATCTAAGAATTTTAGAGAGTAAGCGCAAGGCTCATTAAGATTTTCCGGTCTTTTGCCCATTTTTGCGTGTTTTGAAAACAATGTTTTGGTGCCTAATTTTACATCCCAAATAAATGAAATTCATTTTATTGCTGAAAACCCCGTTGTCACGTCGTTTTGTTTAATTTGCGTTCATCCAGGAGAATTTAAACTTATTATTTATATGTTATGTATCAGCAATGAGTCGGAAGTCGCAAAATATTGATTTTTGAGATATCGCCCAAACAGGAAAATTTCTTCTGTTTCCTATTGTTTTGGCATCGCCGCCTCAACGATCAGATCTTGGAAAGAATTTGGGTCAATTTCAAGGGGATTTCAGCAAAGGTACTTTTTTAATGGGGGTGCATACAGCTACATGAAAAATTAAAAAGTTGAATCTGACCAAACTTCAGACCTCATTTTACTTGATGATCACTATATCTTATTTTTCTATCAGGATTAAAAGCTTGCCAGTCATACCAGAGATCTTTATCCATTTAGCCTCAACATGCTTTTGAGGGATTTGGGAGGAAAGAGTCCTGGTCTCGTAATAGAGTTACCGCATAAGGGTATGGTACTACATGCTAGTAAATTGACAACCTTAATATGAAGCTATATTGCGGACATATGTGTGTAGTCCAGTGGTAGAGCACCCAACACAAGGTCTAGACTATAGATTCAATTCCCGCCGTAGCCAAGGTGTTGTGTACTTGGCAAGGGACCTGAAGGATTGGAGTCCTTAATGTGCTTATCATGCTTATATGGAATAATAACACACACTAAATAAAATACCATAGACTTTTGTACAAGATGACCTCTCACAAACGTCGTTTCTTGGCTATAAAGCGATGGTTATTTCAAAAAGATTGTTTTTAAGATTAGACCAACCCTCTTCAACAAAAATGAAAAAGTTCATATGATGAAGTTGAAATTTTTGAGCTACAGAGCATCGAAAAGATTTGCATGTTTTCCAAAAAATGTCCACGCCTAGTGGAATGTTACTAGAAATTTAAAAATTGCTCAGTTTCCTCAGAAAATTATACAAAAGGGCACAGAAAATTCTTTACCACCAAAATGGTTCGTTACTAGTGCACACATTATGTTATTCAAATTTCATTTAAAGACAACTTATCAACACATTTTGTGACATCCTTTTCGCAAGGGCCATAGTCAGGGGAAGTTTTAGCACACACCCGAAGGGTGGAAATGGAGACAGACTTATTCTATTGATAGATTTTAATTTATTAGTACCTAAGCAAATAATAATTTTTGGAGGGTGTGCAGAATTTGTTACAGTGCATTTTTGCAAAATCCATATGGCTGCTACCATGTCCAAACTCACTCAAAAAGTGTCGTCCTTAAGTAGTTCGAGAGAGACAATATTTATCGGCACTCGGTGTTTTGTTTTAAGCACGGGAAAGTGTTGGGAATATAATTTTATCATTCTATTGCCACAAAAATCCAATATGGCTTTCTCAAAGTCAAATATGCGCTTCGAATCATTAAAATGATCTTAACTCCTCCATTATACCTATTAACGCTACTTGAATACAACGGAACACCTACAACAGTTTGTCATGTGTTCAAAATCTGTACAATTGATCACACTCTGCAATGTGTTACTTTAACACTTCTAGAATGCATTTCCGACGCATCCGGACACGTAAGTGTTCTGCACATTTTGCAGTTTTAGATGCTGATTCCAGTGTCTATATGCATCGCTTATGCTTTACACTTATGAGATACTTTATTTGATCAAATAGAAACACTTTTTGGCATTTCCTCTGTAATGACATTTTTCAAAATTCAAGATGGCATCCCATAAGCCGCCTTTAAAAATATTAAAACCTACATTTATGTGTATTATCTGTAGTTACATGAACTATTTTATTATTATAAAGGTGTTAATTAAGGTGTTGATAAGTATTTGACCATTTGACATTCTTATCTGGAATTTTTGTTCTTAACATGCAAAAATTTTAAGAGGGCCAATGTGGCTGCCTTTTTACCTTCTGTAAACCGATAACACCAAAATTATTATTAAAGTTAACTAAAGTATGAATGTATGTCCTTTGAGTATTAAACCGTATCTGTATATTTGTTTGGCAACATGCTAAAATTCAAAATGACGGCAATATATCTGGAATATATTACAATTTGTAGGTTTTTAAAGATCTTAAAAGGCCTTCATATTGACTGCCATCTTGATTGTAAACATGTTAACATACTTGAAATGTCAGATCTGAGTTTTCCTACTGGTATAGAGCCCAGATTATGCCTCTATCACAAATACTGATGAGTTATGCTCCATTGAGTGAATTCGGGCTATTGGGTTTTAGGGTGCATATTGGATTTTGATGTAATGGTTTATCAAATCCTCCAATAACCCGTCAGAAAAAGATTCCTCCGTTCTTTAAAACTTGGATTAGTGGGCATAACATCGGCCATTTTAAATAATTAAGAGTGATAGCGGCCATATTGGATTTCTAGAAAATGCCCCTGCACGAAATTTTGCACCCCTCCGGAGAAATTATTAGTATGGTCATCATTAACAAAAATCGATCGTAAAAAAAGTCTTTACTCCATTCCACCCTGTGCCACAATTCCCCCTGACTACATATTTCGAAGCCAACACTGTCTCGGCATGACGTCGTCTGCTACACCTACTGTTATTTAGTGGTGCGATTCATCTAGGCCGATTCAGGGATTTCCCGAGGATGGCCAGTCGCCCTCATTTTTTCTAACAAATCGTGTTTTTTCAATTTACTATGCTTGTCCCACATACTAATCACTGTGTGAAATTCTAAGCTCAAATCGATGTCCCTCATAATTTAAAAATACTTTGTACAAAAAACTTAATATTATAATTCTTAATCCGGAACTGTTTTTATACACATTATCCAACGAACAGATGAAACTGTCATGCTATACGGAAATGTTTACTACATCAAAACGCAAAAATCCCATTCATCTCAATCTTGAGTGTCTCAAATGCTTGCATAAGAAAGTAGGGGGAAACAAGGTCAAGCCCCATGGACGTTGACCTTCTGTGCCCCCTACATCGGTAACTAAGTATTTTAGACAGTCAAAACTATTCCTTATTTTAATCCTATGAACTCCATCAATAACTTGCAACATTTTTTATCTAAATCGGAGCAACTTTTAAAATCTGACCCCTGTACACCTAAATTGACCCTTTTTATATTTGATTTTTGCATTTTTTTATCCTATGAACCCTTAAACTTTACGGTTTGTAATAGCACAAACTATACCTTTCCTTATCTTGGGTTTAGACAAACAACCATGATATACTTTTCAACAATTGGATCAATTTAAAAATTTGACCCCTGTACAAACTTTGTCTTGGCCCCCTCTCCTTAAGGCACCATTTCCTGCACTTAAGAATCACGTTTCAGGGGTCCTTGTCAGTCTGTCAACGTATTTAAATACTCAAACCATTTGTACTTGAGATGTGTTACAAATGTCTGCTAGCTCCCGGGTTATTTATTGCCCTATAACTACTAAACTACACCCACAGATAGGGCAAACTATACCTTTTTAATTCTTAGGATATGGCCAAAATGTTGGTATAGTGCAGTTATACGTACTTTATATATACAAACCTTGTCTCTCTGCAAATGCATGTTCCACGCTGCTTATACTTCTAAACTTTTGATATGTTACTCTCACCATTTCTAAGTATAACAACACCAAAATTATTTCTGTTGCATTATTTTGAGGTCAACCACTATTTCCCTTTAAATTTTCTTCTTCACTATCTTTAACGATCAAATGCTAACCACATTTTCCTCTTTTAAAACACCCACGTGCAGATATATACTGATGTGGAGGATACAAAACCTTGGGGGAAATGATATCTATTTCACCGTCAATACAATTGAAATCCCTGTGTGCGGTAAGACATGATTTTCTTTTGTTCATTTTGAACGCCGTGCTCGTATTGCCTTCCGACTAGAAATTAGAATTACGAGCAAATTTTACCCTTTCACTCACGTATTTGCTATGAAGTATGATGCAGATCCTTTCCTCTTCCCGCTGTTTTTCTTCCCCTTTCGCTGTATGTAAGTCGCTTTCGTTCACTTCCTCATACCTTTCTCATAGCTTCTTATCCTCTCTTGTATTTAGGTGTTTGTTTACGTCTTGAAACGGTATTGTTAATACTCCATGTCAGTGTGTTTTTAGAACCTTAAACGTTTGGATTAAGGGTTTAAAAGTAGATTATCATATGAAATATATTTTTCCCTGCTACTATTGCCGTTGCTATTGTTATTTCCTTCGTTTCTGCTGTTATTTATTGTTTGTTACATGTCACTGCTATTAACCTTACAGTGAATTGGTCAAATTGGAGTTCGTGGACGCCAATCGATTGTTGTGGGGCTGTGCCTAATCAGTATCAGAACCGTTTAAGATCATGCGGAGATCCATATGCAACGGGTTTGACCTGTAACGGGCCTGGTTTCCAGAATAGAACATGCAAATGTGGTAAGTATTTCACATAAGATATTGGTTTTTATTTTTGTTCTCATCAGAAGACAGTAGTTGTCTTGGGAAATAAGCAACATTTTAAAGTTAGTGTGCACAACGTAGACTAGGATATTAATGCTAACTATTAGACGTTTTGTTCGAAGTGTGAACTACACCCCCCTCCCCATTTTCACATGTAACTATAATATGGGATTGCTTTACACATGTTTCACGGCCAGAAAACCATAGATGTTTTCCTGGCCCACTTTTTTTTCCTGCTGCTATTGTCGTTGCTTTTGCATTTCCTTCTTGCTGCTGTATTTTGGTACAGTGATTGGTCAGTTTTTGGATTGCGTGGATGCCATCGATGGTTGCTGGGTCGGTGCCTAGCATTATCAGAACCGTTCAAGATCATGTGATGATCCATATGCAACGGGATTGATCGCACGGGCCGATTTCCAGAATAACATGCGAATGGGTAAGTTTTCACCTTTACAGGTTTGTTATTTTTTCTTCTCATCATAAGAATAGAGTTGGTCTTAGTGAAATAAGCAACATTTTAAAGTTAGTGTATACAACGGTAGACTAAGGAACTTAATGTTACTATTAGATAATTGTATTCGAAGGTGTTGCTCGCGTCACCCCCAATTTCAAGTCTTCATTGATGATTAATTTTGCACTGTTGTATTATAAATTTGGTCCCCTTTGTGGAGGAATAGTTCATAATTTGGTTTAGTAGTAGTTAGAACGCCAGCGCTGTCCACTTCGGAGCTACTGTTATCTGTTTTAAGATAAGACTCCTGGTAATCTCTCTCTGTGAAGGTGACCTTTGTAGGGAACAATTCACTTTATGCAGCATCTATTTGTCTAGATTAGTGTTATTTGAGGTCTATGGGCTTTGGACCAGACTTTGGCGGTTAAACCTGGTTTTGTGAGCGCTTCAACCATTCCACTTCCCTTAGAGCATATTGGCTGGAAGTTGCTTGTCGCTTCATCTGTCTGAATGCATTTGAGCTTCTGCTGAGCCCGATGACATAGCTCACTCTGAGTGAATGCGGCTGCTGTATCAGTATAACCTTCCACTTTCCTCAGGAATGCCCAAGGATGGCAATCATTGTTGCCTGGGTGGGGCAGGTTCACCCCCCCCTCCCGCCGCGACAGCTTTGCCGGGAGATAGCTGAAATCATGGCTAATCGGCCCCTTTTTGCTTGCTCATGGGAGATTTTTTACTCCAACCGGAAGAATCTGCCTCAAAACCGGAGAATTTACCCCCTCTGACGTCACCCTTTTCATTCACAAAATAGGATTAATTATATATCCCCGCAATTTAAAAAGAAAGGCTTTTCAAATATGTTTTCTTAACACTAAGTGACCAAGGGAGGGGTTCCTAGGACCCTCAAAATTTGTTCTCGCGCTGGCCGCTTTACGCGGGGATTTTGCGCCGAATTGTTTGTAACTTGTCTGACTTTTAAATGCACTCTTTTCATGCCAAAAAATTAAAATCGGCCAAGCCTTTTAATGAGTTAATTATTGAGGGTCCCAGGACACCCCGCTTAGGCAATAGGACGTCACTGAGAATATTTTGTTTTAATCAAAGAACCAAAGCAATTTTTTGGCTGATATAGGTTCACACGATAAGAACAGTTTTAGTAACATAAAAATAATTAACCCTTTATGTGCTGAGAACAAACAATTTCATTGTGGACGTTGCCTAAACCCGTACTGTACAAAGTCTATGGAAAAAAGGTGATTGGGCACACCCGTAAAAACTGCGAAAACTGCAAAAAAATGGGGTTTTTGTGTTAAATATATGTATTTGAGTCTTCTAGATTAGATATCAACATAAAATAAGTTTTCAAAAAAGTTTGATAAACGCAAGGCTCATTTGAATTTTATGTCTTTTTGTCCCATGTTTTCGCGTGTTTTGAACAAAATGTTTTGCCCTTAATTGGCAGCCCAAATAACAATGGCATTTTTTTGCGGATTTATGGTTGTTCTTATGACCTTCACATTTGGTATAAATTTCGTACAAAAATTCCCTCGGAAAGTTTTTTCCTGGGGGGGTGCACAGTGATGGGGAAAAAAAAAAACCCCCTGCCACTAACGGAGTGAAACCCCTTGCACTTAATTGGTTTAGAGGGATTTTCCAAAAATATATAATATTTTCTGTTTATCTGTCGTTCATACAAAATGAGACTTGCACACAGTTGTGACACCGTGTAATACATTGGGAGCCTCGAAAAATACTTGGTCTGTTTTCCTTTCTGCCAAATGAAAAATGGCAAGGATTATTCAGAGTTTTTTTAAAACATTTAAAGGACATTTTAGGTTATCTAGCCTCATGTTTGTACACTAAAGGTACATTTCGTTATTCCCGCACCTCTGTTTTATTCAGGGTTCACTAGATAGCTTTGAGAAAGCTTATTCAAAAATTTTAGTTGATTCTGATCATCGGTTTGTGTTATGAGTACTTCCCCTGTCTCATAGTCTAAATTTCCTGTCCGTTTACTGACGGAAAATGCAAACCGCGAATTTCTTACAGATACTCCGAATTTGCACGGAAGGTTGGGTAGCACATGGATTACTAAGGCTTACGGTTCAGATGATTAAAAATCTCAAATTTTTTTTAGGTAAGTCTGGGGACTACCCCTACCTAATACAGCCGACGATAATTCCAATGAGTAATGACTTAAACACCAAAAAAAAACAAATATCGTTGATTTCAGCTACACACGATCACAATATCACTAATGGTATACTTTTGATTTGCGGTCAGTCCCGGAGCCACACTTTTCCTTGGCTCTATATGGAAATGTTACTGTCGATCAAATTTAAACGGCGATAAAGCTCCACTAGTAAAAGAGATTGAACTTCAAAGTGAACAGATAAGGACAGGTAGTTTGTGTTTAATATATTATGTAATTTGTCCAGGAATTGATTGGAAAAAAAATGTTTCGACGATTTGTAGGCAACATTGCCTTGCTGATTCCATATCTCGATGATGTAACTGTATTATTCTTGAGCATTTTGGATAGGGAAGATCGTTAAATTAACAGAGGTAAAATTTTAACATTTCATACTCGATTAAAAGGTTGTATAAATATATCTGGTTCTAAGGATAAGGATAAAGACCCTTCTCAAAATGGGCTCATTCTTCATACTATTGGATAATAAATTGTAATTTTGTTTGATATTTTAGGAACAAAATAATTATGAGGGAAATACTCGTAGGGTGCACAGGGCTATGGGGGATCAGCACTGTATCCTCTGCTAAAATACCTTGAGCTCAATTGGCCTGTCATGCAACCAACATGTTTGTTAGCAAGCTATACTCCTTTTTAATCCTTAGGACCATATGGCCATATTTAACAATGATAACCTTTAAGCTCACAGTACATATTTTAAGGCTTACCTGTTGAAATGTTCATTGTCGGGGTAATGGCATGTATATGAAATATAATGAAGAAAGCAATGAATGTTTAGGAAACTTTAGATTCAAGCCATCGGTAAAGTAGTGAAAGTTAATCAAAAATGACAGTTGTTGATCCTCTTAGTTTAGTTTCATGAAAATGCATGAATGTTCTTCAGTTTGTGGTATTTTAACCTTCACAAACACAATTGTCAGCGAAACTTGTATCTGTTGTTTCATTCACACTTTAGACTGGAAAAGATGGGCCCCAAGGACCAACAGGTTACTGCCGATCAAGGACTTTCATGTCATTAACTATTTTAATGTCTCTCTTTTAAAAGAAAAGTGACTATGATATTCCAAACAAAAGAGTGCCACTTAAAGACACACACATATCAGTGATTTACCCAAGAGTCAAAATCTTTGAAATGTGCACAATAGCTTCAAAGGAAGGATCCGCCTATTAATTTTTCGTGTTAGTTAATGTTTGCACTGAGAAGTTGACAGAAAAGTAAGAAAACCCAGTGTCCAATGATATGAATTTCATTGAATTACGTGTTGTAGTAATGTCCGTAACGGACAGTCAATGCTAAAATATCCGATTATGTTCTTATTAGGTTTCTTTTGGACTTATAACTTGTAAGGTTCTGTTCGAGATACTATATTTGTTACAGAGCTGCAAATCTGATTTTTGATATTTTTTTTGATTTTTCTGATTTAGATCACGACAGTGCCTTTTAATTCACAAGTTGATATACTCTATGCAACATGCAATTTATCATGAAAACTAACTGTCCGGTCTCGAAGCCTTTAATCAAGGCTTTGATTATTAACGTCAAGAAGATTCCATTTGTGTGCAGTACGCCCTCTCTGGCCGCTCAAGCTGAGTCGTAATCAAAGCCGTTTCGCAAATGTTCCTTTTTCTTTGTTATCTTAATTGTTTTTCGGGATATTTCTTCCGAAACTATAGCGATCCTTGATTGGTCAATGATGATGTCATCGTTCGCTTAAAAGAGTTCCCAGAATACGATTATTGGAACTGATCAATAACCATTCAATTATTGAGTTTTGGTTAACGAATTCAAAACAAAGCCGAATACACCATGACAGCGAGGATCCCTGAGACGCAGCTGGGAATGTAATCTCGAACAAACACTCTTGCTGCTGTGAAATCGGCCCGGTGAAAATCATTGTGGAATTACACTGATCGTTTAGGATCCCGTGCCGGTGTTAGGATTATATCGAGCTAGCTGTCAGCCTGTGTAGACTGTACCCCATTCTCGGCTCTGTCTCTGGGTTTAGAGCGCACTTGGTTTAAAAGATAAGCTAGACTCTGGGCTAACTACAAACTAAGATACTTTTCAGCTTACCACCCTAGCTGGACAATCCTGCCAACCAACTTGTCAACAGGACGCGAATTACACAGGGCTCCTGAATTAACACTAGGTCGGGAGTTGATGATGGGTTGTAGAGTCTAGTGTAAATTTCCGTCGCTTAGTGTTCATCACCGTGGACCCGAGGGAAGGTCTAAGCCTGTTCTGATCCCGGTGCGGTGCGAGTAAGGAGATGATCAGATTTGAATGAAGCTACGGCTCCGTGTACTGATGTGATACGGTTTACTATAAATGTGAATTTCAGCATTGTAGTTGAAGCCATGTTGTATTGTTTACCGTAGTTTCATTGCATCGTTCACCATTGTTCGGCCGGAGTTAGCCTAATTGTACAGTCGTTGGAGGTGCCCATTGCCTTGTCAATGTGTCATGGTAAGTGTCACACACGAGGTAGTTCTTGCCTAGCCTAGGAAGGTGCGTGCCCCTAAATTTCGGCGTGAATTTGTGACTAACTTCATTTTCTTGCTTGAATTTTGGGATGTTCGCCACACGCCAAATTTGCGTGGGCATGATGATACGCGGGTCAGTATTCATCATTTTAATGTTCCAAATCACTTGTCATGTCGGTGAGTGGCAATTTTGACTGGACCCTGCAGTACGAAATTTGATACATGACTCGCATGCCCTATCTAGTCGCATTTCATGTGTTTTGTGCTGGGAAGGTGGGAATAACTTTTACTGGGGACTTTTTTTCTGCAGAGCTGGGCGACAACTAGCCCATCTGCCACCTCACATACCGTACAGACGCACTCGCAGCTGTCAAAAACTTCGCCGAGTGAACTATTTTGCTTTGGATCGTATGCTAATTAGGCCGTGCAAATCGATATTGTAATTTTGACGGGCGACATTCCATCGATATTGCAAGTATTCTGAAGAGTGTGTTGTCATCGATGAAAGTTGGGCGGTGCTTACGATGACGACATCTTGATTGACACATTACTTGCCACAGGGAAATACCAATTTGCGCAAGACGCCTCGCTCCGCTCGGCCTCACCTTCCGGCGTTCGACACGCGCCTTCGGCCGGCGCTCGCGGTGGTGGATAAACATCAGTGCGTCCTTTGACAAAGACTAAGGTATCGAGACAAATACATCAGGCAAAGTTTTTAATTTTTGCTGATCATCATTGTTTATAATCGATGGAAAGGCTTAATCATTCATATAATTAATATCCCCATGAAAATGAAATTCACAGCTTAAGCCGATTTTGAGAATTTGATTTTATCTGCTTTGTAACACTTTTTTGGGGACACCCTGTATGATCAGCGAGTCTTGAGAATCTAAAACCTTCATTATATTTGTTACTAAATTATGCTGTTACCTGTTTCGATGTTTGGAGAGAAAGAAGTACGCCAGCCTGAGGAGAATTTGATATTGATTTGATGAAGTAACTTGGAAGAGGCGCACAGGGCGCGGTCTACAAGGGGAAATTTAGAGTCCAATTCCGAATGGATTGTGTTTGCGGTAAGACACCAAATTGTCGGTAGTATGTGTTTTATCTTATAGTAATGTGGATTTTTATATTGTATTCTCGTTGACAAAGACTTGATCATTATATCGTATATTACGACCCATGTCCACCCTATTAAGCCAGCCAAATTTTTGTGAAAGATGAGCCGGAGCACGAATTACTAGTCCATCACTGTCCATGTGATGTAGCGCCCCCCATATATGTGCATTGTGTTCTCCTTGTGTGTACTGAACGCATTACATTTTTCCGCAATTTACCCATTAGTCTGATCTACAAGATCACGATTTATTCTGTTTGCCATGACATTTCCTGACACTCTCTCTAATTTATTACACCGGTTGTGACTGGTGCCCAATGAATATACGGTATGTCCTCTCACGGAAGGTAAAAATGGTCTTGGGGACTCACACGAAATCCCTATCGGTAAAGGTCCGGCTACCGCGTGTTATTTTTAAACCTGGAATGATATACACACACTGTACAAATTATTGCAACATGCATAAAAAAACATTTCATAATCACGAATGATTTCAAATTGTTCCAGCGGTTCTTAACCACACATGATGCCAAATGGACTGTTTAAATGTTAATTCGCGAGAATCCTTGAGTGCGAAAAACATTTTGACATTTGATGCCATGTTCCCTAAATATTGCGGATTAAAAGAGCTAGTGATCGTTAACTTGCCGATTGCACCCCAGAGGATACGCACAGAAGACACAAATGACTCCCAAATAGCCGCTAAAGAATTGTACTGGTTTGTTAGGATTTATCTAAATGTTTACGGGAGAAAAATGGGGGGTGGCAGTGGCTTGGTGGACCAGAAATATATAAATGTTGCAATACTTTTGTACAGTGTACCTATAAGCTCCTATAGGGGTAGAGAACAAACAAATACGCCGTTCAGGTATGCCTGGGCCCAGATTTTACTAAAAAAATTTTCGGAAAAACAGAATTAAATTTCTAAAATTTAATGCCAAAACTGTACTGAATACTTTTGGACTTTAGGGAGTGGTCATTATTTACTCCAGGGTGAATGAGGATTTGAGGGGGGGACCCTAACAATTTTATTAAGAGAGAGGGGGAACGTGAAATTTTTCATCAACGAGAGAGAGGGGAACTTTTAAATGGGGAAATCATCAGCATGATCACGGGGGGAGTTTGAAATTTTTGAACGGAAGCGAGGGGGGAACGCGTAAATTTTTGCCGAAAAAAAGTTGAAATCCTCAATTCCCCCGGCATAAATAATGACCGCTCCCTTAAGCATCAAGTTTTTAGGACTAGTTTAGGACAAAGAGGTATACAGGTTTCCGGATTCGGCAACCTTTAACAATTTATAGCTTCGATTTCTAGAATTTCGTGTGTTACATAGAGAAATAAGTGGGTCAAACAGCATGAGGAATATAGTAATCAATAAATATACACCAATATATCAAATCTAACATGCATTATAAAAAATTAGTTTGAGCACAAAGTTAAGATACACGGCTATTGTATCATAACTTATTTAACACAGAGTGAAGAGGGAGCTTTATATCCCTCTTAGTATATGAGTTTAAACCAATACTTACTTCGATTTTTTATTAAACACAAATAATTTTAGATATGACTAATTCGCCGGAGAACCAGAATGTAAAGAAAGAGTTCTTCAAAGAAATCGAGTTTTCAATCGAAATTCAACAAGAGAGTGGCCACCCCAATATTTTACCAGTTCTTGGCTGTTGTACTACGAAGGAGCCGTACTATTTGGTGACACCGTTCATGAAATACGGGGATCTATTGAGCTTTTTGAGGAAAGCTAGAAAGGTGAGCTTCCACACAACACTTAAAAAAGTAAAAGAGTGACATGAAATTTACAAAACGTGCACAGAATAGTTGGAAGGACAGCTAGTTATCATCCAATCACAAAAAACAATGGGTGTTTGGCTAAATAAAGATATAGATGTTTCCACCCACATGGAAGTTTGCCCTCACACTTGCTGGCTATAAGTAAGGTAAAACGAAACAGGCTAGAGTGGAGGATGTGTGTGTGTGTGTGTTTAGATCATTTATATGTAGTACTCTTAATGCAAGTCTTCAAAGTTATCGCTATAGACTGGTGAAACGCGTCCGGTTATGAATGAATCCGTTGTGTATAGGATATAGATTTGTCTGGGCAGTCGGAGTAAACTCCGACAGTAGACCGACATTATGAGTTTAGGAGCTAACCACCAAGTAAACATACAGTGAATACTTTGACAATTATGCCGGATATGAAATGTACAGCCCGTTTTATATATTAAGTGTAGCTTCATCTTTTTTATAATCTTTGATTGCCATGCAGGTTAGACCTGGGGATCTTGAATCACAATCACCTTATTGTCTCACCTCAGTCGATCAGCTGAATTTTCTACGGGATATCGCTCGAGGAATGGTAAGGGATAGCGTCCATAAAACTACTCTATAATTAACCAAGTTAGCACTACTGGCCATTGGGGATGGTTCAAGTGGAATTGGAATACGATCTGTAACAGAAATCTTGGAAGCATATGCAGATCGTGTAAAGGCGATATATAGTCAAATAAATGTCTGTCCGTCTGTTAAGATAACTAGAGGTTCCTCCCAGGTATTCGTTGAACTACCTTGATGACTTTTTTACGTACGTATAAACTTTTCTCTCTTTGTTTTAAAATGAAAAAATGAGAACAATTACCTGTTTCTTTTATTTCAAAAGGAGTTCTTATCATCAAGACGATGTTATATGGGAGATCTAGCAGCCAGCAATGTTTTAATAGGTGAGAATCTAGTTGCAAAGATAGCTGATTTTGGTCTGGCATACGATCTGTACCTTACAAATGGGATGGTACAGAGGCAACAGGACAAACCTTTCAGGTTTCGACCACGTTGGGTGAGCTTAGAGACGTTTGAAAGCAACGGGGCAAAATGCAACTTGAAAAGTGACGTGTAAGTAGATCAACAAGATCAAAAAGTGACGTTTATGGTTGCAAGTTGTTTAAACAATTGTTTAAAATTTATAGACACTTTAAGATATTATGTTATAGCAAAAAACTGAACATTGTTGATTAAAACTTTAAACAACAGCACTTTAAACAACCCCCTTTTGAAACAGCAAAATGTTAAACCGTGTTCTAACAGTGTGATTTGAGATACCCAGAAAATACAAAGTTAGCTGCTGTTGACACGTGCCCATCCAAGGCTACTGAACTGAACTCATTGTGGTATAGGAGGTTGTTGTTGTTCTCGGCAGTTCCATTTAGTGTTCATGCCCCCAGAAAACAAACATGCGAAAATTAACCCTTCCCCAAGAACCACAATCAACTGATTATGGTTTACTTTTTAATAGAATGCACATCACTGCAAAGCGGCATTGTTGTTCTTGGGGAGAAAGGGTTCATATATGGAAATTTCAAAAGTGCTATCTTTTGAAAACCAGCAAAAGGTAAACTTTGATCATGCGCTATAATGCGGAACGTTTCAAATTCATCCGCTCTCATGAAAACTATAGAAGACATCCTTCTCCCTTGTCCGGCGATCGATGTCCTTTAATACAAACAATCTACCAATGTCTTTGGCAGATTTCAGTTATATGATGTTGGCTTCTAAAATTGACATTTTCATCCATACCACAATAGTCCCATAATAGTCATTATTACATGTTACATTGTTTGGACCTAATACCTATCACGTTCTGTTACTTGTGTTCATTTTATAGATGGTCCTTCGGAATTGTGATGTATGAGGTGTATACCTTCGGTGAGTTACCCTACAGTCAATTCTGGAACAACAAACACATTCTGAAAGAACTGAAGAGAGGCTAC
Source organism: Ophioderma brevispina (assembly GCA_023653785.1). Lineage (NCBI taxonomy): Eukaryota > Metazoa > Echinodermata > Ophiuroidea > Amphilepidida > Ophiodermatidae > Ophioderma > Ophioderma brevispina. The sequence continues at coordinate 69,521 of JAMKCH010085397.1, forward strand.
CGTCTTGAACAACCTCCAGCGTGTCCACCTGACATGTAGGTATTATCTAACAGCAAGTTGATACTAAGAATTTAGGGTTCGTGCATTATAGAGAGTGACTCTTATGAGTTGTTCGAGAAGTTACCTGTGTAACTATTTTTAAAATGTCTAAATCAAGGCAAGAATAATCAAGGCAAGGCTAATCAAATTCTGTATTTGCTCACTTGAGAAAATCGACAATATATTAATCACAGGGATTATTTACGGATCTAACGCATGACAACCTGTAATCTTTATCACTCCTAAGTTACATTTATACAATGTGTAACTTCCATTTTAACCTTCTTTCTGATTGGCTTGTTTTAATGAAATCGACCGATTTGATTCTGAATGTAGAATCGGCGCATGAAATGTAATTGATTTTTTTGAAGTGCAACTGAAGATTAGTTTAATTTCCTGATTATGAGAAAATTATTACCTTAACTTGCGACCAAGATTGGAAATACTTACCGAGTAGAATTGCTTGGAAAGTACCAACTGCAAAAAAAAGAAGAGAATGTGGCAATTGCGACCGATTTATTTGCTGTTTGCAGCTCTGAATTGATTTACCAAGAGTTACGTCATTCACGTTTAAGAGATTACCAGAAGAGGAATCTATCTTGGGAATGTATGGAATAGGACAAAGGAATAACAGAGGAGAAATGATACTTGATTTTATCACACAACAGAAACTTATAGTCGCAAACTCATTCTTCAAAATAATACTGGAAAAAATACTGGTGGTCGGTGGAAAGTTAAAACAAAAGCAAACATCGAACAGACGATATCGGATCAATCACCGCAAAGCATAGGCGATATAAGATGCAGATGCCAGGGAAAAAGTTGCAATATTTTTCTGTAATGAGGGAAATAGTCTCTTTTTCTATGAAAAGGGAGTAGTGTCTTTTTCTGTGAAGAGGGAGATTGTCGCCTTTTAGCTTCTGTGAATGACAGGAATATTCTCAATATGTTATGTAATGTTACCCCTGGACAGTGCTAGTATTCTCATCATACAAGTCTATACCTAGGCTGATTGTATTGTATTCGGATAGGTTTTCTAAAAGAATGTCCTCTATATATGTATCTTACCATTGATGGGTGAGAGCCGGAGGAGAAACAAAACAGAAAGTAGAGAAACAAACTAACAAAACAATATTTTGCTTCAATCGTAATTTTCCCTCACATGTCATAATTGAGCAAGTGTCCCAACTAATAGTGACCACAATTGTATGATATAAGAAGTACTTCTTATTTTTGGTCTTTTCTTTCACTTCTTGCCTTGCAGATATGATATAATGTTAAGATGTTGGCAGACTGATCCAAACCAACGTCCCACATTCTCTATTCTGGTTGAGAAATTCACCCAAATGATCAACGTATTAACTTGTCCGCCAAATATCCAAGATGAAAATACGGGAATAACAAGCATTACATACACCGACGAAGATAAGGTAAACCCAGTGATGTCGCTATGGGGCGTATGTGGGGACGAGAGAGAGAGAGAAGGTGAGAAATGGAGGGAGTGAAAGAGACAGACAGATAAACAAACAGACATGGAGAGTGAGTGAGAGAGACAATGCTATAAAATTGAATATAATAATATTGGGTCAAATGTCACCGAAGATAGTAGTTTATATTATTAAGGGAATGGAGCAATTATTACATACAGCACAAATTGAATGTTGTGTGTAGATAAACTGTGTTAATTTTGACTTTTACGTTTTCATACATAAAATGTCCTTTCTGTGATTCTTATTTAAGGTACCCAGCCATACAAACGAAGGAGACGGCTCTATGGAAACCGCACAGAAAGTCACATCAAGCACATCGGGAGAATGTGATAATCTGAGTCTATGGCGCACCTTACATGGATTAAACACATCAAACAGTGAGTTAGACTTTATACCAGATTCTAGCCAAAATGGAACATTTTCAGATGGATCATTAGTCAACCGAAACGTGGCATCAGGAGAATCAGGAAGATCAGATTATCATGGTCTTTGGAATGTTCTAAGTGGAGGAATCACATCAAGCAGTGGACCCGAATTCATCCCAGATTCGAAGCAAAATAGAACTCTTTCGGATGACTCGGTAATCGATGAAGGCGTAACATCAGACGTATCAAGCAGGCCAGATTATCATGGTCTTTGGGCACGCTTGATCGGGGCCATCTCATCATCAAGCAGTAGACCCGATTTCATCCCAGATACTAACCAAAATTATGACATTTCAGATGATTCAGACACCACCGAAATGCAAACGAAGTACTGTCGGCCGAATGCATTAAACCGGATTACCACCATCCATTAGCAGGGTTGAATGCAACAAACACATCGGTAAACCAGATTACCACTCTCTGTTGGTTGAGACGAATGCAACAAACACATGAGCAGTAAACCAGATAACTATCATCTGCAAAATATTTGATTCCATATCAAATTTTGCTCGTAGATTACATAGTCTTCGAACTGACCTGTAATTAGCCGGACGTGGTTCCATACGGGCTGAATTGTATAGAATACACGCTATAGTTTGTGGCATATGACATTAGACGACTATTTTTACTTTTAGCCCCATTTAGCTAGCGCTATAGACGATGTGCCATGTGACGTCTCCGCCGAAAAAAAAACCAGAGCGCTGCCCGGCGGTATGCGTGCACACCTGTATGGATTGTGCTTTTAAAATTCGCGCTCAATCAGTATCTAGACCTCGATAACGTCACTAGACCAGGTGATAAGTTTGTAAACATCGATGTCACATCATCTATATAACTTTATTTGCGCTATCCTCCACGGACCAGGCCAAACCATGTCTCATAATTATATTCATATGTGTACACAACTTAAAAATACGTTATGACGTTTCAGATTTTAATGAAAGCCAATTCACCAAAGGCACTACTGAGTGATAATCTTAAAACGGCATTTCTAAATGCGTTTCCTCTTAATTTCGGAAAGCGTGTCAGTCGGCTGCCCAACGGAAACCCGAGGGGTGCGACATTTTGCTGAAAGTCAAAAGAAAGCGTTACATAGACGATGTTCTTGGTGGATTAAACCTAATGAGCCCCTTGTAAATTAAATCTTAAACTTAACGAAACATACTCTCACACTTGAAACACTGCATATATTTGTCTGAGACAATAGTATACACGGAACATCCATTTTGAAAGTGTTGACCTTATTAACGAGAACATTAATATTTTTACACATGGTCATCGAAAGTAGAACGACCATTCTGCTCATTACAAATGATAAAAGCTGGTTTCGCACCAGATACAGGTGTCATGAACAACATATCCAAAATAAGCTAAAACCCCATTGGGAATTTTTTATGAGTGTTTAAATAGGAGTCTTTGAAATTGTTCCGATTGATATAAAACATATAACTTATTTATTAGGTCAAAAGTATGATTTGAGTATCTTCACCTACAGTTTTAATACTATATATTACAATTCAAGGTCATCCTGGAGTGAAGTCTCACAAAAACCAATTTCAAAGTCTTTGTTTGGTCATACAAACAAAAATGTTTCTTGACTCTACCCATAACACTTTAAAATATCCTTTACAAGACTAGGAATACTAAAACGATTAATAAACATTTTAAACGAAGCATTTTTTAAATAATGACCTCTATATAAACGTTATTCGCTTTCAAAAACCTATATTTTCCTCCAAGAGAGAACTTTGGATATGTTATTCTATGTTATTATATGACACAATGTCAAATGGCATAAATACGGCTTTCTATCAGTTTTCTTAGTCAAACTGCCTAAAGACCACACTGCATCGTTTTTTATCAGAAGACAGAAGGCCTACCCTGGAGGGAGGCACAAGAAACGTGGAATCATTCGCCAGCATTTTTTTTTGTCGCGGCATCAAACAGTTAAAGGGATTTAATGGTATGAATCTATCGGCACATACATAATGAAATATCCCTAAATATGACGTACCAGATGGTTTGCATGGTCATTGAAGTATTGCTTGCGAAGAAAACAACATTTTCACGCTTAACTTTCGAAGCAGTAGACGATTTAAGGAAGTAGCCACGTTTATTATTTACGCTATCGTTTTGCAACAAGCCATGTTTAGTCTTTAACACCAATTGAAAGATGATCGGTGGTTAGTCAAGTTCTGGCCTGTATGAAAGACTATCACGTTTACTTTTAACATTGAAATTAAAAACACAGCTTTAATTTAACGTTTTCCTTTAAAATATAAAATTTATCAAAAATGGCATATATTTGTGCTAATTTTTATAAAATGAGCCTGGGATTCTTGAGAAATATAGTTTTAAAATAAAATTAGGAAACTCTACATCATACAAAGAAGCGCTACTCGGTACATTGAAAAGTACGTAGATTGCTGAACCGCGCATTAGTGGGTTTCGAACACTGATCTTTTTTTAGGGATATTCATTATATATGTGCCGATAGATCCATACCAATAAATCACTTTAATGGAGATATTCGAAACCCTATCATACCACATTCTCAGGTGATTTTTTTGTATTAATCAAATCCCAGACCTCCACAGCATTTCAACCACCACAGGTATTATTAACACCAAAAGTAATCCCAGCAATATAAGGACAATCTTCTTAACATCCGTCTATTGAATGCCTGTTCCGTCCGAATTTTGAAATAATAGAAACCTGTTCGGCTGAAAATGATCCTGTGATCGTTGCCGAGATGCTGAATGACGGCTACTCCTTCCTGAACTTTGCTAGAAGTTTGGTGACCACGGCGGTATCGAGATCATCCATAAAACTCACCTGAACATTCAAAATACACCCATAGGCATCAATACTACTAACCTCTGCACATGGATAGCGGGCTGCCGCACAGTTGAATGGTACGCCTGCTGGTGCACATATTCCACACAGATGTTCTATTGATAAACAAAATTCCTTTAACTTTGACAATGTGTATGCATTGTTTCCCGCCATATTGCCAAGGTAAAAAACAACTTCCGGTTGTGACACTCGGCGACTCAGACCCGCTCTCCATTCGTAGAGGTCAGTGATCAATATACCTTCTTTTGAGCATGCTTATGCGGTGATCAAAAAACTGGTAAGGACGCTCGCGTACGCTGTATTTTGCTCCGAACTTTTCCTATGTTTATTTGAAAGGGGTCTATTGTGCTGTTAGTCCTCTCTGCAGTTTTTAATACAGCTGATCCTTCCATTGTCTTGGAAGACTATGTGGTACATTAAAAATCCAAGGTATTTGCAGAACCGTTCATTCCGTTTTAACACACATCGTCTTCCCTTTGATCATACTCAGGGTTCCATTGTCAAGCATCCTTTTCGGCGGCGGCGGTGGCGGCGGAACCGGTGGGGGGGGGGGGGGAGGAGGCCGATATCCACTTTTTTTCAAAATTGATTGACGATACATGTTCGAATTACAGTAGATGCACGAGAAAACGGTAGTAAAGTATTGAAATTGCTTGATAAAGTGCCAAGTGACCTCCCGCACTTTGAATTTCGTTCCGCCGCCGCCGCTGCTTTTTTTCATAATGTATATACTGTATCGCCCAAGTATCCGGAAGCATAGTATTACCAAAAATATGAAGATGATGTGCAGCCTTATTTAACATTTGATCCAAGATTAATGGTATAGCAAAACAAAGTTATCTCTTTGTTTTGATGAAATCAGTGAGTGGATGCGCTGCAACAAACTCAAAACAAAGTGATAACAATTATGCCAGAATTGTTCATCTCATGTTCATGCTATCACATCAGAAAACACCATCAGGGTTGGGACTATGAATGTTCCCTAGGCCTCAGCAATCAAAATCCTTGGTGTTGTGTTCGATCAGACAATGGCCATGGTTGAACATGTGAAGGTCAGTAAGTCTGGAAACTTTCACCTTCTCAATATTTACTGCATCCGTGTCGATTTAGGTTCGAGAGTTGTCATCACCACGCCCGCTCACTGATCTTATCTCGTGTCGACTATGACAATTCACTAGAATCACTATGAGCAAATAAAAATCTCAATTCCCAAGGTGCAATTAAAAGGCTTTCATTTCACTATTGTATTGAGCAAACACACGCCCTTTTTTTTGTGTAATTTATGATACCCAGAAAGTTCATGGTCAGTTGCTGTTAACTGCTGTTAGCGTGCACTTCATCAGCAAATAGACGATGTGACTTGTGAGTCACCGCCGTGCAAGAAACAATGCACTGGCCGGAGGTATGTGTGCGTACCTGTGCATGGAGCTAGCAGACATTTGTAACACATCTCGAGTACAAAAGTTTACAAAAAAGTATAATTTGTATTAACAACAAACTAATATAGGTTAAAACAGCATAAATCAATAGAAAGAGCAAATTTCAGTTGGGGGACTGCGTTTTGTTACAGCTTGACATCAAAGGCCAATTTCATCTGGTTGAATTTGTGCACCTGAATAATGAATTATACAAAATGGTAAAATACTTTGAGTTCCTGTTGATAATCATGAATGTTGTGGTCTTTTTTACCTATACGGATACAAAACACATTATTTTCATGTACTGTCAAATCATTTGTTATTCAAACATCGTCATGTACAAAAAAACCTTCTAACGTTCTCTGATGCAATTAATAATTCATGAACTCCATAGATTTTCATGTTTAATAACGAATTAAACTCTGTTCTTTTGAAATACAAAATGTTTGCAAGCCTATTTTTCAAAGTCTTAGAGGTTGGGTTGGCGATTTTATTTCCCCTTTATCATTGATCTTTATCGCTGATGTAGAGCACGTTGATAAGACAGCAGTAATGGACGACTGCGTCTGTGGCTGTGGCCCCTAAGATGAAGATGAAGACCGGTGCCAGACCAACTTGCTCATGTTAACTTTGGTAGGAGCCACTGATCACATTGTTACGACCTCTCGTGGACGTCTACGGTCAGAAATATATACCCTTTAAACAAAAACAAATGAGCCTTGTGCACAAGAGATCTGAATTTTATTTTAATAACATGATAACAGAGATTTAATATGATTTTAATCAGATTGTTTCAAGAATTTGGTATGGCCAAAACACAATTACAATTCAATAATATCGAATATTTGGCTTTTTTTATCTCACGGCTAGATTCCCCAATATCTATAATAATAATCATTACAGCATCATCATGCATAAACATAACCTTGCACTGTCCTATTGGATGTCACATAAATCTGCATTGCATCACCTTGCATTAATGACATCATGGGAAAATACCTATTTTTGCAATCTGTTTTGATCTCAAAGCATAAACAAGTTGACCTCATTTTCTAAATTTAGCATTTTGGGGAATTCCGTTCAACTCTTGCACAATATCTTGTCGTAGACAACACCTTCATGATCTCAATATAGCACAAGGGAATTCCATTTTCTTTTAATAAACAAAGTACTTTTCCGATGAGAAATCTTTTCTCAAGTAAAATAGACAAATAAAATAATATTTTTAATCACAAAAAAGGCTAATATAACAACATGATCACAACACAAACCCTATGACATATCATAATTCGGAACAAGTGCATGAGCCAAGGCTTGAACCAGAAACCAATGGATGCTATACTCGATTCGCGCTGATATAGGAGCTGGGGAAAAGTTTTGGGTCATATTCATTAGGTGAAATAGGGAAGAAGCATTTTAATCTATCCAAGGAGTCGCTTGGCTGCCTAACAATAGAAAGTGACTTGAAAGGAAAAGGGCCAAGTACAAAACTTAATTTTGTTTACTGTACTTTTCTGAATTGAATTTTGTAGTTTAAGACAATTGATTTATAAAGTATTCACATCACTTCACTGTAAAAACTGGTGGTCATTGCGAAAACGCTATCTTTTAAATGTTTAAACATGTTAAGAATTTTGATTGCAAGTGTTTAAGAATATGGCATTAGAAGTAATGAATTAAGCATGATATTAAAAATTAAACAGAATAAGGATGTGAAAAATAATTAAATCCCTACTGGGCACTATACACGGTATGTTCATACCGTTTGGTCCGTCTACATTGTTCCTAAATGAACACTGACAAAGTAATTTCCAAAATATTTTTAGGCGAAATAAATTACACAATTGTGTTTGCGTTTTTATGTGTTTACGCCAAGGTTTTCATTTTCAAATTTTCATCCAACATGCTTTAACTATAAGAACTACGTTGGACCATCTTTGAGTGGGTATTGGCTATTGTATTAGTCGCATTAGTTTAGCTAACGTATGAAGGTAATGATGAGGCCCCATATCACCTGTGTAGACAGCGTGAAAACCATTGTTACCACATTCAGGATTCAATAGCGCACCTGCCTCATACAGGTATATAGTATTTCACATATTAACATATATTATCTTTACCAGTGACCCGCTGTGTCTTGACTACTGCACATCCTATTGACCGTAGCGCACACAGTTTTAAGAACGCACGGACTAGTAGTGCTACAAATTTTAATTGCTGTGCGTCCCTCACAAATAGCTCTCACCCGTAAAAAAAGTACAGGTTGTCCCTATATCAGCGCGAATCAACTATAACGTGTACTACATCAGCGAATTGTAGTACAGGCTATAGACCATGTTTTCAACTCTTTCTAGACCAGTTTTTCCTGCTGAATCTGAATCCGATGGATGCCAGATGGAAAAACATGAGCATTTTCGAAGAAATGCAAAAATCCAAAATGGCCACTAAAAACATATCTGTTAATTGCTCAAAAGGTGTATTTTTGCCTGTCCAGTCAAAACACCCATTGTAACCAATTAAAATATGATTCATTAACCACCTAATTAAGAAATTCATTATGGCCGCCAATACAACAAAGTATCTGCTATTTATCTACTTTTCACCGTAGAATGGTAACTTGGTATATACTTATGCTTTAGCAATCATTATGTTGAATGATGAATAGCTTTCAATAATTTGATAATCAAATCACTAAACCATTCAAGATGGTTCCAAAATGTCAAAAATTCATTACTACATAGCTGTAATATATGTGTATATCACTATAACTCATTCAGAGCAGTTAAAATATAACATAATCAAAATGATTGATATCTGCAAGATGGCATCCTATGGGCGTTCAATATGGCTGCAATGTCAGTCAGTAAAGGCCAGTAATTCTTTCAAACTGTAGGCTAAATATATATATTTGTGGTTTTTAGTTAGATTATCACTTCCAAAAATCCCAGTAAGGCTATATTACGTGTCATTGAGTCGTCATTCATCAAATATCCCAGTATGGATGCCAATGGACGCCTAAAACCTACCATCCAAACCAAAGAGACACATGTCTCTAGACTATTAGAGATCGGATTTTTCACCACTTAGTAAGTGCCATTTCCAGCCATATTGGATACCCATCTTGGATGGCATCTTACATATGTCGATTGCTCTGATTACCTAATGATATGTAAACTGATCTGATCGACTTGCACAAAAATGGCAGACACATTTATCAAGTATAGCAATTTTATAGTATCGGAAGCCAAATTACCAAACCACTCAAAAGTAGATCCCGATCAGACGCTATATTGTATTGGCAGCCATATTGAATTGATTGCGTGGTTACAGAATCATATGTTAATTGGTCACAATGAATGTTTTAACGAGACAGGCTGAAAATTTACAACTATTGAGTGAACAGTATTATGAATGTTTTGTGTTTTCGTGGCCATTTTTATATTTTTTTGGGGGGGGGGGATTTCTACAAAAATGCTCACGGTTTCTCGTCTGGCATCCATTGGATTCAGAATCAGCATGAAAAAAACTGGTCTAGAAAAAGTTATAAAACATATATCTAATAAAACAAGATTGATATTAGTTATTAATGAATCGGTAGCCTGGACTATTAGCCTTATCTCCTTGTAGGATCATCCAAGCCGAAGAGACAAAATTTGACGTATCATACTTTTGCAACATCTTGGTACCGACATGCATAGTACAAGCACTATTTCATGTTTAGCATGGCTTGATTCATTGTCATTCGTGCATGCATCACACCATAGCTTTTAGGACCGTAATGTACCGACGCACCGACGCAACATAGCCTCAACATGATTGTCGGGGGACAGCTCCCCTGAGTACACCTTTCTGAGACCAACCCGGAGAGACCTACCTGTTAATCTGTTGTAACCAAATATAGCATCAGCCCAGAAGGGTTTGATCAAACGAACGAGATACCAATATTTTTCACGTTTTTGGCAGCCATATTGATTGACGTCATGTTACAACTTTAAAAGTATCAGAAATACATCTATTGTGTCTAACAACATAACCTAAGTACTTCATGTCTATTTTTATCGCAGGTATTTGCTGTTATAGGGCATATTTTAAAATTATTGGATTTGGCTTCCATTTTGAATTTGAAGTATGACTTAATGTTACAAGTGCCATACACTTGTTCATTGGATCCTATAGTAAATCTAGTAACTCCATAGTTTTATAGGGTTGAATAGATAATTATTATTTATGGCGATGCCATCTTGGATTTCTCAAAACGCCCAAGGATGCCCAGGTGGCACCCGGCAGATTCTTATAGTCTATCATTTTCAGCAAAAAAATTGTGTATATCAAAGAGGTTATATATAGATAGAGAGGTAAACAAAGAGGTTCTATATAGATAGAGAGGTAAAGCGTTACGTCATCTTTAGAATTCATAGTCTCGAGTTTTGCCGACCACAAAGAAAACATAGAGTCCAACACTAGAAAGCAATGGCTGCCTCCGCTCTTCCACAGCTGTGGGTGCCGCTTTGCATATACACTAAATGGTAGTGATACAACTGACTGTATGTGTTAGAGGTGGCCGGTGTAATAATAGTGCACCTGGATCATTGTGCTCAGATACTCTTTGTTTCCATAATGCAATGCGCGCTTGAGGTGAAAAGATGTATTCATTGAGGCGTGTTTATTTAAATCAAGACACTGAGTGTCATTTCATTCGTTGGGTGGCCATGGGTAGGACAAAATTTAACCACACAATATCACCCCCGCATACAACAACTGATATTTGCCGGATGTTGTATCGAATTGACATTATGTGTGTAGACAAGCACCCCAAACTAATAATTATTCCGTTTGCAATATTCAAAATGTCAGCGCCCAGAACGGACGAGTTTTGACTGGGGCTTCACCCCTTGGTGATGTATATTCCTTCAACTGTACGGTAACATGAACTTTCTCCCTGACTATACGTTGCTGTTCGTCTCTATGGAGCTACAGAGTTAGCGAGGTCTAAAATAACCTGTGACCGCTTTGTAAATTTGAAAAGGGATCCCCCAAAAACAAACAAACAAACAATAGGGGGTCAGCATCAAAGAGGTTCTTATAGAGAGAGAGGCAAAAACGTTACGTAATCTTTAGACATTCACCGTCTCGCCTGTTTTGCCGACCACAAAGAAAACCTAGATAGAGTACCAACAATAGAACGCAATGGCTGCTACGCTCTTCCACAGTACTGTGGGTGACGCTTTGCATATACAATAATCAGGTAGTGATACAAAATGAAGTATGTGTTAGAGGTGGCCAGGTGTTAAACATAGTCTGTACCGGATCTTGTGCTCAGATACCTTTTTTCTAATAATGCAATGCGCGCTAGGGGAAAAGATGTATCATTGAGGCGGTTTATTTTTCAATCAAGCGGACTGATGTGTCATTTCAGTTGTTGTGTGGCCATGGGTAGGACAAAAAATTTAACCACCAATAGACACCAAAAGCCAACAACTGTTATTTTGGCGGATGTTGTATCGAATGTACATTATGTGGCTTATACAAGACCCCAAACTGATAATTATTCCACGTGTTTTTGCAATATTCAAAATGTCAGCGCCCAGCACGGACGACTGGTTTTGAATGAGTTTCACCCCCTTGGTCAGCATATTCAATTTGAACGTCGCTCACGGACAGATGCATAATCGCTGGCCACCGTTGATGGTAACTAAGATGGACAAAAAAGGAACGTAATCTTTCTCAGAAAAGGTAATATACACACACTCCAATGTCTGGGCTTCCAAAGTAATTATTTAAAGATGTACATCTGTGCAGAAATAGATTCACTCGAGATGAAGACAACGAAATAAAAATTTGCAATGGACGATGACTTGAAGGAAGGAGGACACGAATAACAAGCAAGGTACCAGGTGGGTGACCTATTTGTATCCCTTACTATACGTCTTTTTTGTCCTAATGGGCTCACACTATGAACTTCACTTCATTAGGGTGTTTGCAGGGGCGGTCAATAGCATAACTTGGTCAGACTTCTCCAGAACAACTCAAACGTGCAGAGAATGCAAAAGGAACACATGCAGAAATATCTGAAATGTTCAGGTGAATAGGGGCATGTATTGTTTTCTTCAGATATTTCTGCAAGTGATTCTTTTGCATTCTCTGCACGCTTGGATTGTTCTGGGGGGACAGGTCTGGCTAAGATAACCTATTGTCCTCCCGTCCAAGCGTATTATAGGGCCCTTTCACGGAAGGTAAATTATGTTGAATGGACTTTTGTTTGCCATACAGATCATCCAAGCATGCAAAGAATACAATACATGAACTTGCTTTGTCTGAACTTTTCGGAAATATCTGCAGATGATTCTTTTGTATTCTCTGCACGCTTGGATTATTCTGAGGACAGGTCTTACCAAGTTAGCCTATGACCTCCCGTGCAAGAGCCTTAGGGCCCTTTCATGGAAGGTAAATTATGTTGAATGGACTTTTGTTTATCATCCATATCAAAGCATGCAAAGAAAACAGTATGATTCTTTGGTATTCCCTGCATGCATGGTTTGTTTTGGAGGCAAGTCTGGCCAAGTTAACTTATTGCCCTCCGGTGAATGCGCCCTTTAGGGTTCCGTTAAAGGTGGACGTTTCATATAGAAGTCCCATGGATGCAAATGAGGTATTGCCATTCATTCCGTCAAACGCTACTGCACAACGTCATATAGCGCATGACGGAATCAATTGTAATACCTCATTTGCATCCATGGGACTTCTATATGAAACGTCTACCCTGTTAAACCGGTGTCTCTGGAATGATATTGTGTTGGGTAGGGCCAATACCACGATGCCCGCCGGTTGCTTGCTTCATTCATCATACAGTTACTGTTGTGTAGCCAATGGTAACGGAATTAAAGCGTGAAACTATTGTTGCTTGAAGAGTCGCGATATCAGCACTAAACCCAAATGGCCTCGTCTACAATGTCACGGTTTATTCCGTACATGTTGCTATGGTAGCTCTATAGGTCACTTTCTCATGGGGGACACTCAGTTTCTTTACACCGGTCCCGGGGACTATATATCTTGCCAAACTGGAAATTGCTGTATTTAGAAATCATGTCGCATACTACCTACTCGTTTGATTTGGAATGTTATAGCGCCATCGTTCAAGCAGAGTGCGGCATCCAAATCAGACTGCTTGTCGTCTTGAGCTCGTTTTCCTGACAAATGGCTGTCCTACGAACACCTATATTTTGCATTTTTCTTTTTATTGCACGTTGGTACTTTTTGGCCATGGGATCAAAGGAAACATTGTTAATTTTGACTACATACTTCGCCGAAGTAAACCATTTTCCATTACAAATACTAATAAATTTTAAATGAACATTTAATTGGGTATGTCAATCGTAAAGGTTGCACATTTCAATGAAAATGAATAAAATGCCATCTTAATTTCTTTTCTGAATATCAGTGACCAAGGGACATACACTATGGTACATTGACTCAAGCAAATAATGGCGTTATTGATAAGTAAATCCACCGGTATGTAGCCGACAAAGCACTCCAGATTCCATTTGTTTTATTTGGAACTGCAAAGCCATTGTTACTGTCCATGGAGTTGAAAAGATTACATGTGTTATCACCGCCAGTTTAGATTGAGCTGGCCTCGTTCGCGATTTAAGATACACTATGAGGTTCTACTGTGATTTCAATAATTTTGACTGTATCATTTATTGAAAAAAAAACAAATGTGAACAAAACTCAAGGTAGATATGTTGCTTGGTAAGCTGTGTGCAGAACCAAGATGCATAGCTGGACCTCATTTCTATTCAATTTAACACCAAGTTTTAAGAAGAATACAAAAGAAGGGGATCTAGCAACCTATGCTAACAACGTGGTAAATTGAATGGAAACGGGGTTACGCGCTAAGTTACTGGTTTTGGTTCTGCACAAAGATGTTAGTCTGCCAAACAACTTTTCCTTCTTGATTTTTGTTCATCTTTGTTTCCTTTTCGAAAGAATGATGGAATATGCGATCAAGGTTAACTGAACGCACAGTAGAAGCCCAAGGTTCATTTATTAGTGAAAGAGGACAGGTATCGTATGCTTTGCGTGATGAAAAATATAGCTCAATCTTACTCTCTTAAAACCAAAGATTGAAAAATCAATCTAAAAGATTGAGTTGAGACTTTTCCCTCACCTCAATCTTTCGATTTAAGAGAGTAATTTGATGTGGTGATAGCACCTATGAAATCTTTTCAACTGCATGGGTAATAACAATGGTTCTATACTTCCAGATAAAAAGGAATTTGAAGTGCTTTATCCTCTGCATACAGCGGATTTTACTGGAGGATATCAACAGTGCTATTATTTGCTCGCGTCAATGCAGCATGGTGTACATCTTGATATTTAGGGAAAGAAAAATTTGTGATGACATTTTATTCATTTTCAAACAAATGTGCAACTTTTGGACTTGACATACCCCAGAGTATTGAAGGGTATAATATTTAATAATCTGTGCAGAAATCAGTTAACTTCGCCGATATGCGTAATCAAAGTCCTTATGCAAGCATTTTTCTCTATTTGATCCCATTGCTTATTTGGTACTTGCTAAACCAACGTTGTTGGTACGTTAGTACTTCGTTGGTACGTTGGAACTTGTTAACGTCGTCATTGGTTTAACAAGTAAAACCGAAATCTTGAAAATTCCAAATTTTTCATGTAGTTATCAAGCAATAATTTCTAAAACCGTCGGAGTTTGAGCGGCAACTCCATTGTAAGAACACTTAAAAGCTTTCATAAAAAGCCTCCAGGTAATTATTTTTTTCATCCTTTCAGATCATTTTAGCTAAAAATGTGAATGTAGCACCTTCACCGGGGTTAGATTATGTCGCCAAATTCAATGGGTATGCGGTGTGGTTGCCAGCCAAGAATATTTTATGGTACATCTTTTTTTAAATATTCTGCATAGTATGCCTTTTAAACTCTATATTTGTGTAAAACTAGTCATTTGTCATAATTTAGACGTAAAAACCGAAATTCCTACTTTTTAATGCAAAATATCCTGTGCAAATTGACATAACTGTGACACCATATTAGGTAGTTTGGTACCTATTTTTGTATCAATGGAAAGAGAAGGACCATAAAAAAGCCTCCAGGTAATTATTTTTTTCATCCTTTCAGATGATTTTAGCTAAAAATGTGAAGATAGCACCTTTACCGGGATTAGATTATGTCGCCAAAGTCAATGGGTATGCGGTGTGGTTGCCAGTCAAGAATATCTTATGGTACATCTTTTTTTAAATATTCTGCATAGTATGCCTTTTAAACTCTATATTTGTGTAAAACTAGTCACTTGTCATCATTTACACTAAAAACCGCATGAAAATCCGATATTTCTACTTTTTAGTGAAAAATTTCCTGTGCAAATTGACAAATTTGCCGACTCGAGGATTTTATGACATCATTGTGACACCATACTAGGTATTTCGATACTTATTTTGGTATCGATTAAAAGAGAAGGACCATAACTAACCACTGGTATCAAAATCATAAGCATCGGATGCTTTATAACGAATTCACAAGCGGGTGGTAACCATCTCCGCCATTGGTAAATCGTGTTACAAAACAGGCTCGATAAGACGAGGGTTAAAGGAACAGCTATCATTTGTGAAATCTTTGCTCTACGCCTTCAGATACTTAACACTAGAGGTGACCCAAATAGAGACGTCACATCTAGATACTAGAGTGAGTTGTATTATTAAAGACAATAAGATTCATAAATGTTATAATTAGAATTTGCGTAATTATTCTGAACATTCCAAAATTCGTGAATGAACCATTTTGAACTAAATGAAAAAAAAAAGGTTATAAACATTTCAGATCATTTGTCCACTAGCTTCCACTAGGCTTATTTGTTGTATTTGAAGGTATCCGCCTTATGCCGTAAGACTACAGATATAAATAACTATAAATGAATTGAAACTGATGCTGATGACCTTTCCAATACACTTTCCTGAATGGAACTCCATCACCCATTTATGTTCCCAGTGTGACAAAGTGTCAAGGTCACGTGGACACCTTCACACCTTGGCTGAGTTGAACACCCGTCTCACTCTTGATATTCAAAGATCATGGTGTCTTCAGCAGCACATAAGCGAGTTGTTCTAGTTATGTGTGCAATATGCGTGAATTCCTTTTCAGTGTTTTGGATGCCAACACCTCACCTTTTCAACAATTTACAGCTGTATCAAAATTTCAGTGATTTTATGTGATTTTGAGTATTGTATAAAAAAGGCGAATTTTAATATATTTTTCATTTATAAACGCGACTCCCTGGGACTGAACTGACATTTTCAATGTTTAATAGAAAGAGCACACCTTGAAATACCTTTCTGTAGGGGATCTAAATTGTACGAAAGATTTAACTTTTTATGATAAGTTTTTTTGAACAAAAAATATTTTTCAAAAGCAATCGCATTATAACAGGTTTTACATTTAGAAACGTGACTCTCCTGGACTGTATTTGCAAGATTTGAAACGTTTAATAGAAAGAGAATACTTTGAAATACTGTTCTCTAAATTGTCGGTAAGATATTTAAAATTTTTGACAGATTTTATGCAAAAATCGGCTATTTTTTTCAATGGGAGAGATCGCCGGAAAACCATTCCCTAGCGTTCCCCAAATGAATCATGCTAACCTAGTACTCACTGGTCAAGCTATTTACTCTATCATGCTGAATGTATTAGACTGTACGTCGCCACGAAAAACACAAATAAAGCAACGGTGAAGCTTGCACAACTAGAGTTGTTCAAATGCGATTCTTGGCGATATCGTTTATGCGTTTTTATATAATTGGAACGGACATGGGCCAAGAACGGCTCCCTCAGGTGCGCCGGACTGGGGCACTAGGTATTAGATAAAGGTATCCAAACAGACTATTCGCGAATATAATGGTCGTCTGGAGATGTGTTGAGCTCGCTAGTCAGTTCTGACCATGTCTCGCCTGCGACTCGACATGTCAGAAACTATATAGCAAGCGAAACATATCTCCAGACGATCATTATATTCGCGAATATTCTTTATCTTACATAAAGCAAAGGATAAAATAAAATTTCATCCAATTATTCTGCACCATTTTGGATACATATCGTTTATAATTTTAACGTTAAAAGTAGCATAGGCCTAACTTTTTTCTTTAAATAAAACCACCAGATACCCTTCCTATATTCGCATGTGTACGAGTCTATCACCAAAAGATGATCCAAGGGGTAATTTATTGTATATACTCGCCTATTGAACGCTAAAACCCATAGAGGGAATCTGCGTTTCAGCTAATCCGCCGCTTCTGGGGTCAACAATACTATGGCACGCTCCATGTATCAAATCATGGCGAGTTTTCCCGCGCATGTCGAGTTTCACGCGCTGTGTATCGAGTTTTCCTCGCCATATGTCGAGTGTGCAGCGTTATATGTCGAGTTTACAGCGCTATATGTCCAGTTTGCCCTCTATACATCGAGTTTTGCTCTCTATATGGTGAATTTGACATAAATCATGTCCAGTTTCAAAATCTCGACATGATTTTTTCTCAACATGAGGAAAACTCGACATGATTTTTTGGTGTATGTGTAAAAAAAATCATGTCGAGTTTGCTCATGTTGAGAAAAAAATCATGTCGAGTTTGCTCATGTTGAGAAAAAAATCATGTCGAGTTTGATCATGTTGAGAAAAAAATCATGTCGAATTTGCTCATGTTGAGAAAAAAATCATGTCCAGTTTGCACATGTTGAAAAAAAATCATGTCGAATTTGCTCATGTTGAGAAAAAAAAAATCATGTCCAGTTTGCACATGTTGAAAAAAATCATGTCCAGTTTTTTTAAAACTCGGCATGATTTATTCTGGACATGATTTATGAAACTCGGCACATAGAGTTCAAACTGGATAGGCAGCGCTGTAAACTCGACATATAGCGGGGTAAACTCGATATACAGCGCATGAAACTCGCCATGATTTGATACGTAGAGCGTGCCATACAATACACTCACTCAGACAAACGGAATGTGGTCCAGGTGCAAAGCAGGTGACTGTACAGTTCCCAAATTACTTTCCCAATTGTCGCTATTGAAGCACGGATACCCTCTATTCTAATTGGAAATAAGTACGTTCAGAATACACCATTACTGACACAGCAGAATTTATATCATTAAATGAGTGGACTCGTGAAAACCAAAGATTGTTGTTAATGAGGATCGCTTCTCGGCCTTTTGGCTAAGATCATGTGTATGCCAATGCAGATCACACTACCCATTGCACACCTCGGGTAGGGTGGTGGAAGCTGTCGGGCCTCGGGCACACTTGCTCCGGGGGGTGACTTGCGACCATCACCAGTGTTCTGTATTGGTGTGACCTTCTGGGTCACACTTTTTTTTCTTTTTTTGTCTATCCAAAGTTCGATGACCGATCCCAATATCCCTCTTCCTTTTCACGGAGTTGGCTCGTGTTTAGGCACGATCCAACTCTTGTCAGGAGGAAGATGGATATGCCCTATTGTTGAGGTTATGGACAATTGTATTCGGTCGATTTTGATAATATGCGGTCAATTTTGGCTATTTGGAAAATATGACGATATGGCTACGGGGCAGTCCGGTTGTGAGTGTCCCACTTGAACAAAAAAAAAATAAAATAGGTTGAGATCATGTGCATGCTTTTGTTGACTGCACACTACTCATTGCAAATCCTGGGTAGAATTTGCGGGAAGCTTTCCGGCCGTGTCGTGGTTGGATTGCAACCCGCACCAGTGCTCTGCGTCGGTATGTCATAAGACCTTCTGGTCATTATTTTCTTTTATTCAAGGTCTGATGACCGATCACAATGTCCCTCTACCTTGATGGGCGTCTTTAGGGCGCCCTAACTCTGTCATTGGGTCAATAGGTATGGTCAATTTTGAGTTTACGGGAGATTTTGGGATGATTATGGTAATTGTTTTGTCGAATTTTGTCTATTTTTAAAATGTCGATTTGTGTGTCATGGGACAGTAATGTTGTTAATTTTCTCCCAAAAACACGCTATTGGAGTTTGAATGTGTGTCATTTTAATGCAGTATCCCTTCTTTTGCAATAAATTAATATGTAATGACCCATTGACATGCCATTCCTATACGGCACAATTCGACACCATAGCGTATATAATTTTAAATACAATCCTGCTTACGACACCCATACGCTGTGGCATTCAGCTTGACCGACTTTTATGTTTGTCTCGCCACTGACTCTCTTAATTACAGGAGCGATCATGGCAGGTGTCCGTAATGCGATTTTAATTTCAATAATCCCTTCCCCAGACAATGGTAGACGGTGTTTCTACACCAATTCCTATAGTATGTTTTCTTTTGTTATACATGACCATTATTTTTTTTCGCGGAAGTGTCATTTAGCTAGCTAGATGACACTTCCGCAAAAATAATGGTCATGTATGTATAACAAAAGACGGACAATAGATAATTCGCCTTTAAGCTTCGTCATAAACAAGAGTAATACGAATTATAATCATATTCTCTCCTGCGAGTTTTATTTCCAAATAAAAACTATGAGGCCATATCTTATCAGATATTTCAAATAGATTAAATTCGCAGTTATGTTTTGAATACTGTGAGCTAGGATTCTAAATCAGTGCTACATAAATGTTATTTTTTCAAACGTTCTTGGAGAATGCGTTTGCGAGAGTGGATGTGTATTTATGTGAATGGGCGTGGTTATAATAAGGCATCTGTGAATGTAGATGTGTGATGATAGATATCAAACAAAATTAATGGCACATCGACGAATAAATGCAATAAACACCATAGATCTTTTTTTTTTATAGAAGAAGCTAGTTTATTGGAAGCAGTCTACTTGCGGTCAGCTTAATGACAAAAGAGTTGGATGGGATACTTTGGTAGCAAAATTTCGACGTATGCTCCAAGAACATACCTAGGGATAGATGTTCGTGGAGCATCGTCAACTGACGTCATCTCTGACTAACAAATTACTTGCACATAGACTTGACGGGGTACCCAAACTGCAAAAGCTAAAAACGTGTTTACCTATTAAACGATCTTGATCGTTACCCGGATCGTTACTTTATAAACTTGATCACCAACAGAATAATCCAAAACATCAAATTTCTAAACACTAGCCATCAAAATTTAAATATGTTTAGCTTTAGAATATCATCAGTGATTACAAAACTGCTCAACGTCTGTTTTATGTTTAGGCCTACCAAAGAAATATTGTTTCAACTTGATCAGACTGTTGAGCAATTTGTCATCATGTGTCATAAATGTCATTTGTTGTTCATTAATAAATCGATGAAACGTGAGTCTACCTGAACGGAATGGCGTAAAACGAATAAATTATTATACACAGTATAGTGACACATCTTACTAACACACAGGCGATTGTGGTCGACCTGGCCAGTTTTTCAGGTGCAGTATTACCTCTTTTTACCCTAACGCAACCCAAATCCTAAACTCAACCCCTCTAAGCCTAAGTCTTAAACTATCTAAGATGTGAAACTGGCTAGCTCAAACATTACCGCCACACTGAGTGTGTCCGAAACAATACACATGTTATACTAGATTCCATTACTACTTGGAACTGGCTTTGGGCGTTTGTGTAGCCCTCCTGTTGCTCATTCAATATCTAGTCCTGGCAGCAGTAGAAACTAGTAAGAAAGTTTGGTCTATATCCCTAAGGTCCCTAGAGAAAAATCTGCCAATCACCGCAAAAAAGTGAGGGGGTAGCGGGAGTAGATTTTGTTTTAAGCTCTAGGAGCAATTTTCCACTAAGCCAAGACAGGGGTCCGCTCCGTTATATTTTGTCAGGTGGATTTTGAAGGTTTAAGGGACGTTAGGGATATGAACTCTATTGACCACGTTTGTTTTGCATCATTACAAACTCAGGTTATCCTTTTAGCACTAATAAACTCTCTAAGCATTACCAACCAAATTAATTGGCTATTAATAGGGTTGTATGATGTAATTAGCCAATCAGAGACATTGTAACAAGTTGTATCGTACATACGGATATATTTTGATTGATTACGCCAAGGTTACATCATGTTATATCATGTAATTAGCGAATTGGAAGGCATTGTAGGAAAGATAGTAGACGTCAGGAGTACGCCTGACAAATACTTTATCCAATGCACCAAGGTTGGATTTCAAAGAATGTGCTGTATTGATTGTAAGGCAAAACAATAGCAATAGTAATACAGTTTTCTGACAATGAGAATAATATAGGTAAATGTTTATAGAAAAATTTAAAGCAATAACAGCACATTTTTGAAAGGCGCCCCCAATTTTCACACAGTTGCCTTGGTAATTGACTAGTAAACAATACCTGTAAATGGTAGAGCTAACAAATCTCTGTGTCGGGCCAAAAGAAGGAATTTTGAAATCAGAATAATTAATATCGGAGATCTCCGATAATAATTCACCGGTTCCTGGAAACGCCCTTCCAATATTAAATAGCCGGGAAACTGCGCCATGTACGTGTCTACGCTCATCCATTAGTTGTTCCTAGCAGGGGACTGTAGTGAAAGAATGTGCGATTCTGGATAAAATTGTGAATTTTCGCACACAAGTACTTTAGACATTGATAATCCATAAAATTGATGGAAGCACTTGCCAACATCCCTTAATGGACCCCAGCTTGGGTTTCAAGGTTATACAGGGTCACAATTTTACAATGTTCTGAATGTATTGAAAAGCACACCATGATGTTCGTCTGGTTACAAGGATTCCAAAAGATATATTTTACACTGGCTTATAGTTCCGGAGTTATGGGGTAAAAACTATAAAAAGGGTGAAGAAGTCATGTCAATTTTGGTGTGTACATGGGTCAAAGGTTAAAAGTTGTTTTGATTCAGGTAATATGTCGTACAAATTGTTTCCCTCCCCTTCAGGTTTTTTCAGGTTTTTTCCCCGGCTTGCTAAAACCCCCTTTTTTGGTGCCAAATTATTTTATGTAATTGTCAATTGACATGTTACGCTCCTTTTCATCCAAAAACAAACATCCACCGGGATATAGGTAAGATACAGGGTGATCCCAAAGTGATGGATAGGGGGGTGGTAACCACCCCCCCCCCTTCGGAAGAGAAGTACCAACATGCCTAACACAACACAGGAACATCACAGACACTTGATTTTGGTACCAATAGATAGCTATGGTCCTTCTCTTTCCATTGATACCAAAATGAGTACCAACATGCCTAGGATTACGTCACAATGACGTCATAAAGTTGGCATGTCAGCAAAACTGCCATTTCCATAGACACACACAGTAAAAAATTCAATTTTTCGCCAAAAAGGCTAGGAAAATCAGATTTTCATGCGGTTTTTTACTCTACTTGATGGGAAATGACTAGTTTTATATAATGAAAACATTTTAGAGCTATAATAAGGTGTTTGAGTCGCTAAAATTGCGAAATATCAATTTTCCACCCTATATTCAGTATTTTCGGACTTTCCTCAACATATGACGTCATGGTGACGTCATAATGGGGATGTTGGTACTTATTTTGGTACCAATGGAAAGAAGAAACTCTAAGCTATCTTTTGGTACCAAATTTACAGGAATCGGGTGTTCAGTAACGAAAATCCCAGGGGGGTGGTAACCACCCCCCCCCCTTCGGTAGTTTTGTTACAAAAAATGGCTCAGGTAGACGAGGGTTAAAGGATTGAATTAAGGAATAGTTTTCTATATCTGTTATGCATAGTTTTCACGTTATCCAACAAAATAGGTCACAGGTCAATTGAATCCAATAGCTGCCATAGCTGTTGACTTTATTCGCCATTTTGGTTAAAGTTCCATGGGGGCGCTCGCCTAATAGCTCCATCCCCAGAGGGGGACCCCAGATTTTACCGGAAGTGGTCAAAATTTTGGTATACGAAGAAAGCTATATACTATTTTTCTCATTGACACTGTTAAATCGTAAGGCTATAGGATGTTTGATTTGGAAGTTATGAACGAAAATGTGCTCCCATTCTGGTCGACCAATATTAATTTTACACAGTAGTCTATGGGGCTTACAAAACCATGTTTTTAGCTCTCACATCCAAACGGACTGAAATATCGGCGCAAAACTTTACAGATGGGGTTTTGGGGTTAAGGCCATTCTATTATTATAAAAACTTTATATATTTAAATCGGGCAACCCCGCCCCCTTAATAACCAAACACATAAAACAGTCAAAACTATTCCCATATTTCATTCTATGAGCTAAACCAACAACTTGAACCACGTTTTACTTTTGATTTTTGACCCCCTGTACAAACCAACATTGACTTTTTCACCATTTTTACAGTTTTTACCCCAGAATTCCAAAACTATAAGCCATAGGTAGAATAAACTGTACCTTTTTGGAATTCTTGTACCCAGTCAAACATCATGGAACATTTTAAAACTTTTACCCCTGCGTAACATTGAAATCCAGGCTGGGCCGATGAATGGGCTGTGGCAAGTGCTTCCATCAATTTTTTTTGGATTATCAATGCATAAAGTACTTGTGTACCAAAATTCACAATTTCATCCAGATTTGCACACTCACATAGAACCTGTGCACCACAGTCCCCCACTATCCGTCGGTTCAGGCAAGTCAAGTTAGAGGTAATTTATTTCGTGAGGCGGCACTATTTCATAATAATAAATTTGGCGTTTCCAGCTCCGCCATTAAATTACAATCAGGGATCCCGATTCTAATTACAAAGTCGCTTCTTTTATGACAAACACGCATTTAGGAGCATTACCACTCGCAGGTATAGTTTACTATACAATTGCCAACAAAACGTGCAAAGACCTCAAATTTTGAAAAATTGAGGGCGCTCTTCAAAAATGTGCTGTTATTGCTTTAATAAAAATTAGGCCCACTGCTAAAAAGCATCCGACAATTCTCCCAAATAATCGGTTAGTGTAACCCAATACTTGGTTTGTCAGAACTGAACTACCGACACAAACTTTTTTTTATATTGAGCAGTAAAAGTGCATCATTCCCAAAAAGAAAAAAAAAACAAAATCCGCTATAACTACACAAATTTAGAATCGACCAAGCGAACCCTCAGGGCAGGGCAGCCAACCCCATCACGCCAACTTAAGATTTATTTTTAATATGCTAAGGCAAATGGCCAATGGTTCAAAATGTCGATAGGGGTGTGTGTATTTCTAATATACTTTAGGTAAAC
Source organism: Ophioderma brevispina (assembly GCA_023653785.1). Classification (NCBI taxonomy): domain Eukaryota; kingdom Metazoa; phylum Echinodermata; class Ophiuroidea; order Amphilepidida; family Ophiodermatidae; genus Ophioderma; species Ophioderma brevispina. The sequence goes on from JAMKCH010085397.1 coordinate 93,935, forward strand.
GGCAAATCCAAAATGGGATAGGGGTGTGTGTGGGTGCATACGTGCGTGAGCATGTGTGTGTGTGTGTGCTTACGTGCGAACGAGCAAGTGCGTGTGACAGTTATTCTGATTTCAGAAATGAAGGTATTAGATCTGAAAAGCATAAAATAACAACAACAAGAATTACAAAAACATCAAATAAAATACTACGAAAGATGAAATGAAAACTAAAACGTGTGTGACCGTTTTCCAACAGTAGGAGATATACCCTGTTCCCATACATTGGTTGAATACCATTAATTAGAGCTGGACGATGTTTTTATTACTTGAATCTTTGTTTGGAGTTGATGTAAAAACTATTTCATGATGAATTAACATAAAAAGTAGAAAAAATATGAAACTTCCCTATTTGCAATTTTGGCGTTGAGATGTTGAGATACGATTGTCTTTTCACTGTGATATTTCTGAATATGAAAAAATAAGCACAAGTAGAAAATTATGTATTATAGGTCTTCCATTTCACGCATGCGTAGCTTTAAAACAAATGTGCTCGTTCCCGTAGTAATTGTCATTCAATTCATATCAACTGTACGCTTCGCGTACAACTGCAACGCATCGCGTATGGCACCTACGCCTCACTAACGTATAAACAAACGTCCCACCCCACGGGACATCACAGTAATGGCTGCCGTCGGATTGGATTGGATCGAAAAATTGAATATTAAACATAAAATGAGGTACTGGACAAGTCTGAAATAATGCGTTTTAGAGGAAAGTGGTTTAAGTGGATTGTACTGATGAAATAATGTTTGTATCATAACTTAGAGCTTGCCCAAATAAAAGTAAAATTAAATAAAAAATGTTAAAAATGCTAAAATGGTTTTAATGTTTCTTGGACGTGATTATAGTGTTTTTTGTTTGTTTGGATATTGTCTGTATGTAACCCATATAAAAATAATCTAGCAGTTAACCGATTGCAAAGATTCATTTGCCATCGTGCTTACGTTTAGACGCAAGTTATGCTAATAAATAGAAACGTATCACTGTGCTCAAATCAATGTAATCACATTTCAAAAACTGCTTTAGTGGAATGAAAGTCATGTGAGATGATTCACTGAATCAATTCACACTCTAGAACTTATGTACGAGTTATCATATAATACTGAACTATGGCGTATTGGTTAATACTATGCCATCATTTGGATGTCGAGTAAATATTTTGTTTGCCATCGTCTGAGTTAAACTTTGCTAAAAACATTTTTGGTAACATTGTTGAGCATGCTGTGCGTAGGATGAAGGGGTTTCTTTACATTTGCATGAAGTTCTATTACACATCAAAGTCATAACATCTATATTTGATACCCAAAGGTTACATATATACATGTATAAACAGTAATATACAAACCATTTGTACACAAATTTTGGCAGTATAATATTCACAATATACACCATACTTTACCAATTTTACATAATGAAGCTAATAATAGTTTGTACAAATAAATAAATAATGATATTATATTATTGAAAACACTTGTTCTCTATTTCTACATCTATATTACAAAACTTAAATTAGGAACGATAGGAGGTACAATAAACTTTCATTCAATATTATTGAAATAATACTCCAATCTCGTGAAATGAGCTGTAAGGGGTCACTTGACAAACGTGCTTACGCGAGAACTCCATTAATTATCTATTCATTATTAATATGCAAATCAAGCCATCCATGTGAAGTCATTGGGTGTAAGACATCACGTGACACAAATTTCAGACGTGGTTTCGCGAGTAACGCACCAATTATTATTTTAGCATTTTGAATAAATAGTACACCATTCTTGGTTAAATCATTGGATGAAAGTAGTGTTTCGATAAAACATCTATTGTTTTAGATTCCAGATTATCCAAGTAATCAAGCTATTCTCCTGAAGTCATTAGGTTAATGTTATCAGATAATATTTCGACGTGATTACATGAGAACAACTTATTAAAAACTTGTAATGGTCAGAGATAATGTAAAAAAATATTAAAGGAATCACGAAATGTAAAGACACAATACACACCTAATTAATAGATCCATGTTGTTACATGTAGTTACATGTTGTTACAAAGCGATAATTGGAGAACACAGTTCATATTTGGGACAAAAAGGGACCACAACAACTCATTATTTGGTGTGACATCAATGAAGTGATTATAGATTTTATCATTGCCAGTGAGTATAGGGTTACTTGGTAATCGTCACTGTTGTGAACTGTGACGCAGCATGCTCCTTTATATATCATCAGTGAAATAATTAATACTCTTGCGATGTCATCCGATTTGGAACAATTTCCAAATCGTATTTTTTTACTGAATATCTATATGGAGCGTGTTTATGTCTATTTTACACACAACTGAGTAATTTTGCAAAAATACCTTCATCGTTAGATAGAGCCCGCCGTTTTAAAAATGTAATCTGTTTTCGTTAAGTCACTTAAACTGGATAAAACCAGTCCCGCGACACGTGATTTCGCGAAACAAAATGCTCTTTTTCATTAGAGATTATGCAAATAATACGGCAACATATTGAAGTAATAGACCTTTTTCAATATGACGTCAGCCACCAGACATGTTGGTGGACAAGATGCATACATTCCAGGACTACAATACATTAAGCTGTCAATCGATCCATATTTAACGATTGCACAGGGATCATTGACAGGTGAATGTATTGTAGTCCTGGAATGTATGCATCTTGTCCACCAACATGGCTGCCTATTGAATACGGTCTATTGTGAACGTTGTCACATGACATCCTTTACAGATGTGATTTCACGAGAGTGTTTTGTTTACAATGACACTACCCTTACATAGCTCTTACATTGAAGTAAATGTACAGGGGTGGTTATGGGTACTTTGCAACATCAGCAGCAAGGGTGGATTACTCTTACAAAAATAATCAATAGGGAGTTTTAGATGCTTTGCGTGATGCGACGTGTACTTGTGCGCGAAACATGGAACTCTTTTGTTTTTGTCGATCCATGAACAAAAGAATTCCAAATTCTAGGTACAAGAACACAGCAGCCGCCAACATTCCGCTGGGCTATTGTTATGAGTGTCATTGTTCAAATAAGAGTCTCTTCAACAGACTTTAGTAGGCGTCTGTGGAAATTTGATATTCGGATTTAATTATAAGGTTTTAAAACAAAAATATGTGACCGGTTAGAAGTTTTTCTGTTGAATGGTTTCAGGTGGTATAAAAGGAACCATTTTAGACAAAAAATTCCTACACGGTCATCGATTTTTCTTGGGAAATGCGAAGTAAATGTCCGTGTTTTGAAATGGAAGCAGTGCGTGACCTGATGTTGGTGTAATCCATGCACAGCGGGACTTTGCTGGCTGCTGTGGTACAAGAATATGCCACGCACATGACAACTTAAACGGATGTCCTGCATAGAAAAATATTCGAGCATACTACAATCACTTCCATTCTTTAAAAATGATTTTGACTTTATAATGTGTGAAACTGCTAGAAAAATTATAATATAAGGCGATCTCTCGAGAGGTGAAAGGGTTACCACTTGCCTCCAGATCAACCCAAGCATGCAGAGAATACAAAGGGAGCTAAAAGAGTCACCGGCAGAAATAGCTGAGATCAAAGAGGTTCTATATAGATAGAGAGGTAAAGCGTTACGTCATCTTTAGAAATTCATCGTCTCGCATGTTTTGCCGACCACAAAGAAAACATAGAGTACCTACAATAGAAAGCAATGGCTGCCTCCGCTTCTTCCACATACTGTGGGTGCCGCTTTGCATATACACTAATCGGTAGTGATACAAATTGATGTATGTGTTAGAGGTGGCCAGGTGTAATAATAGTGCACCTGGATCATTGTGCTCAGATACTCTTTTTTCCCATAATGCAATGCGCGCTTAGGTGAAATGATGTATTCATTGAGGCGGTTTATTTAAATCAAGACGACTGACGTGTCATTTCATTCGTTGTGTGGCCATGGGTAGGACAAAATTTAACCACCCAATAGCACCCAACATCCAACAACTGATATTTTGCCGGATTGTTTGTATCGAATTGACATTATGTGTGTATACAAGCACCCAAACTAATAATTATTCCGTGCAATATTCAAAATGTCAGCGCCCAGCACGGACGACTGGTTTTTGAATGGGCTTCACCCCCTTGGCTGAGATGTTCAGGCGAACCAGGAGCCACCAGGTGCATGTATTGTATTCTTAGCATGCTTGGATGATCTGGAGGGCTAATGCTAATAATTTCTTTTAAAAGCAGGACAGCAACTCGCATACGTACATATCATTGCTTTTGTTGTTTTTCTATAGATATATTGATCTGAGAGGAGCTAGATGGGTCATCTGGCACTTCTCAGTATCTTCGAATATTTTTCTATGCAGGACATCCGCTTTAACCTCCCTATTGCCTAATTCTTTTTATTTGTCATTTCAAATTGATTATGTAGTTAATTTGTGAATTTATTTTTAATCACTATAGAGTTTCAACGAACAACTAACTTATGCAAGTTATACCCATCTGAATAAAACTAATTCACGTTGTGTAAATTTTGTCTGTTTTGGGAATCTCTCAGATCCCATACCCAACTAAAATAATCTAGAAGCAAGATCACCCCTAAGGGAAAATTTGCAGATTTCCGATAAAGAGCCCATTAGGTAAACGTTATTTTAAACGCTCTGCCGAGGGCTAATCTTGCAATAGGCTTAACACTTGACATGGTGCTATGGCGTGAGAAGCTTCGGCTCTCAAATCTCGTGCTGTCAGAAGAACCACCGAGCCGAGGTTTTTCTAGACTTGTTTGAATACACTTTTATGTATATTTCAAATTTAATTATAATTACAAATAGTTATAATTCTTGATTGCTTTGTTTAAAACTGATTTTGTATTACGTAATGGGTTAACCAGTGTCTGGAAATGACCGCATGGGTATTCAGTTCATGAGAGCTTGATCGGAATATACGGATATTAACCCTTGCAGCAGACCCTGATAGCTTGTGTATAACACGTAAGTCAGTGGCTCTTGAAATGGCTTCTCGGAACCATTCAAAAACCACAGACCTACGACTAGGCTTGCAGTGTACTCATTTGGTAGCACTTTTATGCTTATTTCGAATATGGTCATAAAAGTGTATAATTTTAAAATTATATCTGAGCGACCACAACGATAACAGTAGTATACAAGACTCAAAGAGTTAAATCCATTACGTGATTAACCATCTTGTATCAAAGTCTCAGTACATAATTGCTCCATCTTTGTCATTGTTTGACCCTGGGGAAACTCGTGATACTCGACTTTTGTCCACTCGCACTCATAGTCCCCAAATTTTACACCACTCTCGCCAAAAATAATCAATACTTATTTCATTTACATTCAATCATAGATTTCCATAATTTGCTGGAAATCGTTGCTTTAAAATGTATAAAAAACAATTTTAGTAAAATCTTGTGATAAAACTACTTGAAAAAAGAAAATTATTTTTAAAAGAATAATCACCGAAATTTATCATTTTAAATGATTGAAAACAATTTTAGGTTTCTTTGCCTTTTAAAGAATCTTGTTTTCGCCTTGTTAAAGATTTAGCTCAAAAACAGGGAATTTCATTGAGATGATTTTTTTTAATTTTACTTCAAAACACAACAAAATGCAAGATTTGTTTTCTAGCAAGTTTTATTTTTCAGTATGTGCTATATACCTTTCAAAGATGGGTGTTCCGATCATGGTCTGACTTTTATGATGTAATTTGCCATACTTGGAAGCATCACCAAAACATCTGATTACCAATTTTGAGTTAAATCGGCCCAGCACTTTCTGCTTTAACACCCTGTCAAACAAACCTTAGGGACCGTTCATTATTTGTGATGGAGGGGAATGGGAAAAATATAGGGGGTTCTCACAAATCTCTTTTTTTTTGATCTCACAAATAGGGGGTTATGTATTTTTTTAGAAGAGCAGGGGGTTATGTGAAAGTGTCCAATACTCATGTATCAGTATATGAACAATTAATCTGTAGTTAAATGATAATTTCTGAAATGCCGAAAAGTATTAAAACTTAATGCAAAGAATACAAATAATTTTGTGTGGACTAACATGTAAGCCCAATTGTTTCATAAAATAGCCAATTGTAGCTTTTGACTTATTCGCGTGTTAACCGTTTGGTTCACCAATCCAGGGTGATGGTTTACACTTTACCCATGCACACCTCACCACCAACTCATTGTGGCGGTGTGGTTCTCGATCTTTACATTTAAAGTAGGGTGGTAGTAAAATTCTATGAGGCAAAGAGGGGTCATGTAATTTTACATCTATAAATGGAGGATGTGTAATATTGCTGTATCGATCTGGAAATTCTCCCATCCTCCCTCCCTCGTAATTAATGAACGGTCCCTTACAATAATAACCATATATTTCAGAAAGAATGACTAGCATAATTCCTTACCATTGAAGTGGTTGTTTGCAAAGAAAACGTTTTTATATCGTTAGAAGAAATAATATTTAGACAAAATAATAATAATAAACACCAAGCCATTACATAATATTTGACAAGAATTGTGAAGTGTCAGCTTCCGTTTGATATGCCCTGAACAGAAATTTTGAAAGCACACTGCAAAGTGTGTTGCGTTTGTTCATACCATTACTGTCCAGATCGGAAAGCTTTGCAAAGGTTTTAAAAAATGTTTTGCTTAGAAATTGTACTTGACCACACTTAAGAATTGTTCTCAAATAGGGCATATAAGAATATGACTGAATGACATACTTGTGTTATTATTTTATTTATTTTTGGCGTATTTTGCTTTTGCTCTTTTTTTGTTGTTGTTTTATTTTTTGTTTGTGTTTGTGTATTTCTGTTGGTTGGCCATGCGTATTGTTCTTTCTTTCTTCCTTGCTTGCTTTGTTTTGTTCTTTATTTTATGTTCTTATATCAGCGAGCGGGCAACGCTGATTATTGTTCTTCTCTGAGGCTTTTCCAAACGCTCATTCAAAAATGTTATTTCTGCCACACGCTTGGGCTGATTTCAGCCAAACTAACAAACTTGGTCAGAGAGCACTGGCCCGAGCTTCATATGGGGTATAGACAGTTTGGAGTCAAAGGTCACACGTCCCGCAAGAGTCAGTAGAGGTCATTTTATTCAATTGTTCGCGGTGATCACGACGCTTTTACATAATGCATCGGATGTGGGCTAATTCATTTGAGGTCAAAGGTCAATTTTAAATAAGCAAACATAACCAAAATGTTGGGATAAGTGTACTCCAAACGCTCCAATGTGAAATCTTGCTATCACATACGGTTAATGGTTCAATGGTCAAATGACAAGAATAATTATGCCAGATATATTGGGCTCTTTTATTGGGATCTTTTGCTGTCAAAGGTCAAAAGGTTCAAATATGAAACATGCTTTAAAGAGACATGAGGACATTTCCAGAAAGAAGCGCCTCCACTTTTTTTCGAACCCTGGCTTAAAATGATGGCGGAGAATTGGGCTTGCATAATGTTTGCTGAAATTTGACCCGATTTGGTGTACAGTATTCCATCTTTGGCTGAAAGATTTTGCCAAATCAACAAGATTTCTAAATTAATTTAGAAATCTTGTTGATTTGGCAAAATCTTTCAGCCAAAGATGGAATACTGTACACCAAATGAGGTCAAATTTCAGCAACTATTATGCAAGCCCAATTCTCCGCCAGTTTTTTATGTTTAACTTGTTATCAAATTTAAAGAAAATGACTTCTTTTTTATTGACTAGATACTGTTTTATGTGACTGTATTCGTTTTGGAATGAATATACAGGCATCGGTATGCTTGCCTTGTTATATTTTCTTGTTTCGGTTTGCTTTATTTGCTTTGCTTTTATTTTGTTTTGGTTTGTTTATTAGGGGAGCAGATCTAAAGCCGAAAGTCGCTCCGTTAAGCAAAAAGCCGCATTTGGAGTACATATAGGATTTTTCTGGCATAAATTAATGTTAAATATATAAGATGTCTGGAAAAGTTTTTTACAAGGGTTTGTATCAGTGGTTTCGGAGTTATGACCTAATTAACATAAAATTTGAATGATTTTTTGTTTGCACACTATGTTTCTTTTTCCGGGTGTAACAACAATATAAATAATTGTATCGTTGTTATTTTTGTTGTTTTTTGAAGGCAAGTGATTGATGTATCTAAACACACACTTGTTTGTGAATAAATGTTGCTTTCAGGTGTATATTTTTGAATAAATTATGCAAATTTTGATTTTTTAAACAAATTGACCAACTTTTGTTTATGATTTCATCGTCACAAATCATAATCACGTGGAAATTTGGACTGCAATGTATTCTATGAACTAATATACACCAGCCACAGCAGTAGCAGTTTGACTTCAATAAAACAAATGAAGTTACATTACAAAATATACAGGCTTGTATTTGGTTGAACATTCGTTTCAAGATACTACATGTGACAATGTAGCCTGTGTTCTTTCAATAGCCACGTGTGGGCCGCAACATTTATCCATTATCATCATAATGCGTACGTGTCAATAGAGAGAAGACTATTGTGACGTACAAAACCCAGCTGCGGGCAGCCGTCCATACAGCCTGGCAAAACCAGGTGTGTAATTATAATGCACGTTTTGTCGTATAGGATTTGAATGTGCCGCTTTGAATAGAAAACAAGTTAACATTAATTCAGTTATTTTGTTATTTTATTAATTAAAGAAGACGTATGTCGTTAAATAAAGAATAAATGCGATCCATACTGTTCTGATTTAGTGACTTGTGGAAGAGTGCTATTGATATCGCTCGATTGAGGTGTTTTTTTATGATAAAAAATAAAAAAAGATCCCAGCATTCCAATATTATGAGGTTCAAAATGAGGCTAATTATTGCATCCATGCGGGAGCGAAAGTACAGGTTCGAATGTGAATAAAGGTTTTGTTTTATAATTAATACAGAATAAAGTAGGGCCCATCACATCTGTAATATAATATATTAACTAACAATACCGCGACTACAGCCGGTTCATTGCCCTTGAAGGAGCATGGCGCCCTATTAGAACGCCCTAAATTTGGGTCAATTGTTTGATTTTATATGTTTTTCATCACCTGAAATGAAAAAATCGTATAAAAACATTTCATTTCTTTATGTGTAAATCAGGTGTTTTGTAATAAAACAATCCGGAGTGGTCTATTCCAATGGCTTTAGGTTTACCACAACTGAATGCAAAGAAAATACAAGTACATCAGACGTGTATAAATTTGCCTGTAAACCATTCATACTGGTCCGTGCTAATTCTAATGTTAAGGGTGAATTCATAGTAACAAAAGCATAGATCAACGAAGTCCATTTAACGAAAATCCTTTCGTGGTGGGGTGTGTGGACGAAAAAAGGTTGATTTGTTTGTATATAAAAACGCTATCGGTCTGACAGTTGAGAGCCAAAATTGTTCATATTTTAGGCTTCCTTTCTTATTGGGCCAGAGAGGAAGAAAGACTTCATTGGTATTCTGGTTTGTTCATTTAAATCATATTGTTACCATTTTATAATGTACTAAGAAAAAATTGTCGTTACCTTTGGTTATGTACTAATGTACATAAATTCAAGCAAAACATGCTTCTAAGAATTTGATTTGTATAAATACCCGTATTAGCGTGATTTCTAGCAACATTAAGAAAACAAAAATTAACTAATATGAAAAATATGTGTGTTTGCATTAAATGATGAGGAAAAGATATAAAATCTAATTCTTATGTCGCAAAAATCGATGGTTTTGTTGGCATAATTACAAAACTTTTCACAGTCTTGCTCTAAGGGATGTCACAATTTAAAAGTAGCTCATTGATGGATAGCGTTAGTAATAAAGCAGTATTTAATGTATGCTTGTGTTTTAGCCTTGAACACCAGAAGTTGTCAAATACTAAACCGTTCTTATGTGATTTAAATAATTCGAATAAATAATGACATGATCTATGTTATCTAGATATATATATAGGGTTTCCCAGTAGTTTAAAACATTTTTCATTATATTCCATATCTGTTTAAGTTGGTTTCGTCCCAAGAAAAAAACGGAAATGTGCGTTTGCTTTTAACGATTGCGTCTTTGATCAATAGATTAACATTGATTCAATAAACATTAACTTTATTTCATACATTTTTTTTTTTCGTTTCAAAATCAATTTAATTTGGTTCACCCATGGCCCATCATTTGAATGTACCAAACCCAAGTCGTCTTTGGTCATTAATTTCACATTATATCAGTATATTTCTCTCTTGGGGGTGTATGTATGAGGCCGTGGCTAAGAGTTAGGCCGATAACATCAGCAAAGATTTATAAATTAAAAATCAATCTTCTTTCAATCTATCTTTCTTTCAATCTTTCTTTCTTTCAATCTTTCTTTCTTTCAATCTATCTTTCTTTCAATCTATCTTTCTTTCAATCTTTCTTTCTTTCTTTCTTTCAATCTTTCTTTCTTTCTTTCAATCTTTCTTTCTTTCTTTCTTTCAATCTTTCTTTCTATCTTTCTATCTTTCTTTCTTTCTTTCTTTCTTTCTTTCTTTCTTTCTTTCTTTCTTTCTTTCAATCTTTCTTTCTTTCTTTCTTTCTTTCTTTCTTACGAAATTGCTTTGTACATTCTGATGATGACCCATGGATACGACGAAATTAAATTGGTCTTGACGAAATTGCATGAAAATCTAAGTTAATTATTGAATCAAATGATTATAATGACCAAAAATGAACGAAATTGTTTAACAAATGCACATTTCGGTTTTGTTGGGACGAAAAATAACTCTTAACGGATATGACAATTGAATGAAAAAGTTAAACGAACTGGGAAAACCTATACATTTCATTTGCAACGCGATAATTCGGGATTCTTTTATCTCCTAACGATGATTTTGTTGCTCCGGTATAAAGCACGTTACACATCGGTATAGTTTATGCAAGTATTATTCAGTGAACGATATTAATTATATTTATAACTTATATACTAAAAACCCAAGTTATGACTGTGACTGTTCGCCATGTGAGGACTGCCATCATCATTTTGATTGCTTCTTTTAAACTACAATGGCCTTACGACGGGGACGGGGGGGGGGGGCAAGTTGGCCCCTCTGCTGAAAGACGGGGACGCTTATGGGTCAAAATGAGCATTTTATCATATTGTTCGGGGATTTCAACCAATTTCAGTAAATTTGGGCAAAAGTAAAGTAAGTTTGGCATATTCGCGATTTACGCGCGCATTTTGTCCAATTTATACTTAATTGGAGCAAATCACCGGGACGGGTCCCCTCTGGCGGGACGAATGAAATTGCCCTCTCGGATTGACTGCCCTCCAGTAACGCCACTGTATAACATAGGTCGAATTTCGTATTTGCGCAATAAGAAATTACAAATTTCACAATGTTTGTACTAAAGAATAACGCGTAATCCTTCATATAGGGATATTATTGGGGATATTAACTTTACATTTGTACAAACGAAAATCAGTGATTTCATTATTTCTAACGAGACCTGATATGTGAAATCTTTCTTGAACCTTTAAGGAAAAGTAGTACTCTATGTGCTCTCGAAATGGTTGATTAAAATGGAGAAGCAAGGTCTCATATTTAATTTAATAGTTGTCATTTTTGAAACTAATATTGGTATCAAATCATCAAATTTAATTAAATTGATTCGAATTGTGTCAAAAGTTGGACAAATTATTTGAGTGAGCTACCGCTGGCTATCTGATTTTAGGCAGATGGGGGAGTGCGTTAGGTTTTCTATTAAAGGGCAATGAGAATGAGAGATTTCTTCTTCAATTGTATAATTTATAAATGAATGAAAGGAAAACATTTTAAAAAGAGGAATAGTTACGAAAGAAAAGCAACGAAAACAAACAAAGAAATAACTTCACTTTAATTAGCTTCAGTCATTAAATAACCACGGTATAAAAAATATCGTCAATTTTAAGTATTTTACTGTCAGCAATTCTGCTAACAAATTCCTGCAATTAATTACAGTATTATATATCTAAAAAAAATTAAATCATCAAACTACTTTTAAATAGTAATTTTTGGCGATTCTACATGAGGAGTGTGAAGGTGTAGGGAATAATATCCACTGACTAAAACCACAATGTTTAACATGGAGCTATCACCATCTTCCTCCAAAATTAGTCAGCCATCATTTCACTGAAATTAATTCGCACTGCCGAACACTGAAAACGTAATAGGGCTATCCACAAATGTTCAACCAAGTTTTTTGTACGGGGCGTATACCGTTTTGTTGTAATTTTAGATCAAATTACAGTGGGCTGTTTAAAATATACGGAAATTTTGACTGAAACTCGCGTCTTTATGGAATTTTGAAGAGATCCATTATAAAAAAACAGGTCTGGAAATTGGACTAAATTTACATATTTTCCTATTTTTTTTTCAAATACACGTAATTTTTCATTTGTTTACAGTATTTTCCTCTAACTTATTTCTGTCTTTTTGCAGTGTATTTTGCTTGTTTTTAAATAAAATTATTTTCATGAAAACTTGATCAAGTTGGGAAAACAATATCTAACCAACGTGCAAAATTGTCTACCAAGTTCTCTTTCAACTGCATTTTTCTAGGAAAAAGTTACTTTATTCCTAAAATTCAGTTCAAATGGCGAAAATATAACTGACTTGTAGTACCCGTACCCCTACCCGTACCCATACCCGGGTACAAAAGTGTCGTACCCCTACCCATACCCATAGTCTACGGATCCATACCCGTACCCGTAACCATACCCATGGTCTTGTACCCGGACCCATGGTCTCTGACCCGTACTCGTACCCGGGTACCCGTACCCATGGTCTTGGACGCGGACCCATGTACCCGAACCCATGGTCCTCGGACCCATACCCACCCTACCCATACCATGGTTCCTTGGACCCATACCCATACCCACAGTTTCGGACCCGTACCGATACCCATGGTCTCAGACCCGCATCCGTCCAATACCCATGGTCCTTGTAACCATACCAGTTTCATGTTGTTGTTGCCATACCGTCTATACCTGTAACCCGATGATGTAAAATTTAAAAACAAAACTAACTGTGGGGGCCCGGTATTCTTTGTTTTTGATGGATATTAATGGAGTTTAATTTTGTTTAACTTGATGAATGTTAAAGGTGCAACAAGGGATTTTTACACATCGGGTGCCCCCTAAAAATATTTTTGCACGTGAATGTCAAGCTCCTCATTGGAAGGACTAAGCCGAGAATTAGTTGGTACAAAAAAATGAAATGTTTTCAAATTTTGGTGCTTTGAAGCAAATAGCAATGTTATATATTAAAAATTAGTAAACTCTAATTTACCCTTTTTGTTTCACTTTTCAATTCAACCTTGTACTACATTTCTGTACCAAAATACACAAAAATCAAAATAATGTAATCTCTTTATTTAATACATCCCACTATTTTCATCAGTCTAATCTACAGTTTTGTCACATACAGATACACCATGGATATTCGAGTATGCAATATGCAGTACTATGCACCACTATGCCTTAGTGTTTTCACTATTAATTTGCACTGTTTGAGCCATTAACTCTCCCAATTTGGAAGGTACTTTACCCATACGGGACACTTACATGTCTGGTGCAATAACTAATTGGATAGTGGGGACATATCTTTGAAAAGTTTCTATTTCTCAATTTTCTGCCACTTTTTTCAGTTTGCACAAAATACTTATAGGATTCCACAGACTTACCCTTCATTCTTAATAAGCTATTCCCCTAGCAATTTAAAATCAATATTGACTCTTTCAGTGGATCACTGATAGTGTCTTTAAGTTTGGGAACTCCTTGCCTTAATGTACCAGGTATAATACCTCAAAGAAGGTCTGTACCCTACCCAAAGACCGTAACGCCATACCCATGACACTTGTACCCGTACCCTTACCCATGTGTTTGGTCGTAAGCGGGGAAACCCAACCCATGGCTTGGGTACCCGTACCCGTACCCATACACGGGTACAAAATTGCGTACCCGTACCCATACACGTACCCGTGGTCTGGGACCCGGACCCGTACGCCCCGAGGTATCGACCCGTTACCCATACCCATGGTCTCGAACCCATACCCATCCCGTACCAATGATCCGTACCCACACTTACAAGTCTGTTAGTAGCTCATAATAGCAAGCGGAAAGCTATTTTTTTTTGTCAATGACGCCAGCAAAAACCACGCTAAAATAGAAAACACTAGCTATATAGGAAATTTCCGTGTATGTTCTGAACAATAACTGTTAAATTACAAAAAGTAAATTGCATATACTAAAAGAAAGGTCTCATAAGTATACTTTTATTCGATGATACTGCATTTTCTAACTAAAAAATAATGATTTCCATTCAACTGATGCCAAAGTCACCACGGGATATTCGAGCATTACGTTGTTCTGCCTTGTATTACGAACCACAAAGACGGGGACCAGCGCTGCTTAGCCATGGTGGCTTAACCATGGTTAACTTTTCAGTCAATTACCATTGTAGTATCCCATGCAGCGCGTTGAATCAGTTATTTGAAGCTGCGTTTGATTTGGTAAACTTTCTGAAACAAAAATGATCGCAGGGAGGTTAAACTTGACCTGTAAGGCAATTATAGGAGTCATAGTTTTATGAAAATTCGGGTTACAAGTCAATAAACCATTTAATACGTTTTAGGATGGAAAATGCCGAGGTAATTTCTAGAACAAAAAACTCATAATTCAGGATAAATTATGCAATTTCGACCAAGAGCGCTGATTTGCAAATAAAGGTATGTCTTTTGAATTTTCTGAATATTGGGCTACAAGTGAGTTCAACAAGTCGCAAGTTGAAAGATACTTCCGTAACTTCCGTCTTTAAGGTTAGAGCAAATTTTTGTACCAGACTAAGTGTTTAAAATATATGCAAATATTATGTTTTAAATCAGCCTATTGTTTTAAAATGGTAAGTGTAAAACCTTGTAAAAACAACTTTTGGGGGGCCTTCAAAGATTATCTTTCATCTTTATCTCAAAAAATCCTATATGGTACTCACTTTCCGGTTCAGTGGTTTTGTGACTTGGATATCTGCTCCCCCTCTATTGGTTTTTTCCGAATTTCCTCTATTGGCATTGCTTTGTTATTGTGTTTTTTAAATGTTTTTTAATGTTTTTAATGCTTGTTTTGTTGTTTTTCTTTTGGTGTACTTCTGTTGGCTATAGTTTGCTTATTTTGGTTCTTTGGTTTTTGTATTGCATTTTGGTTTCTTCTCTCAATTGTTTTAATTTTGTACTTGGATTTTAGTTTGCAAATCAAGAGTGGAACAAACATAGTTTTGATTTTAACCAAACGAATTTAATGCAAACACATACAACGTCCCCCTTTTGATTCACGGATTCTCCTCTACTTTTGAAAACGGCTGCTCTTTTAACCGTTCTCTTTGCAAAACCATTAACAAGGCTACTACCTTTTATCTAACTTATATTTAAAAAAACAAACAAACAATAATATTCAAATTTCATTGCGCCAAGTCCAGTCAATTTTATATATTAATACTATTAACTTTTGAAAACAAAATACATTAATACAGAGGGTCCCAAATGTTATCCTCTTTAATATCAAATTGAATTTTGAAGTTATGAAAAAAATAAGTTGTTGTGAGCCTCATGAAGCCCGTTTATTTTTTTACATTTATCTTTTTCTTAAAGATGTCATATCTCAAGTAGTTAATGGGCCAACGCGATCGTATGCTTTCTTTCTCCGCCGACCAATCGAGAAATTGTACCTGAGGGATGCGGGTTTGCTGCTATATATTTTGGCCATCGTTATTAGCGTTGCTATGAAGAACACTGGAGATACGAGGTATGTGGAAATTTGACATAAATATCTTTACCCGCCCACCACAATTTAAACTTGTCGTTTTAATATAAAATTAATATTAAAATCCTGGAGTTGCTTGGAATAATGGTATTTTCTTAGATAAAGCTTTTAATATCCATAAATATTGAACAATTTAAGTAGGTTGAACTTGAAGCGTGATACTATTAATCTTGACATTGTTTAGAATGTCAAGCATTTCATAACAACATATTAATATCAGCTAGTGCCTTCCAAACTAACAATTCTGTATTTAATTTATTTTTATATGTATGGTTCTTGAGAATATTTTTGAAAAACTGAAGATAAGAGTCATTAGAGAAAGTGTTTTCTCCTACTTGTCAGTACCATGTAATCGTTACATTGACGATGTCTCGTGATATGAAATTTAAATCATGCAGACTGGTGCAGTAAATTAATTCAGATCGGTTTCGCAATTCGTTTGTTATCTTTCATTATTATAAATCTTATGATTTTGGAGCGAGGAAGATTGCGGATTCCACCTACAAAGTTAAAGCAATATTAGCACATTTTTTTGAAGAGCGCCCCAATTTTTCAAAAATCTGGAGATTTTTACACGATTGCATTGGTAACTGGCTAGTAAAGTATACCTGTGAATGGTTAAGCTCGAAAATGTCTATGTGTCACAAACGAAGGAATTTTGTACTAGAATAATTATTATCGGGGATCCCCGATAATAATACAAACGGCTGCTGGAAACGGCCTTCCAATGTGAAATAGCCGGGAAATAGCGCCTCATGAACGTGTATACGCTCATCCATGTTGTTTAATAGTTAAGGCAAGCCAAGTTAGAGGTATTTTCTCGAGGGTGGCACTATTTCATCATGGACGGACATAAAAACGTAGCATTCCAGCTCTGCCGTTAAGTCCAATCTGGGATACCAATTCTAATTACAAAATCGCTTATTTTGTGATAAATACGCATTTTTTAGCCATTCTCGTCGCAGGTTTAAGTGTCCTAGACTAGGACAATTACCAACGTAACTGTGCAAAAATATCAAATTTTGAAAATTGGGGGCGCTCTTCAAAAAATGTGCTAATATTGCTTTAAGTCGTTCTTTCCTGTCTCAGCTTAATTTTACCAGCCTTTGTTTTTACTGTTTTCGACATGAGAAATGTCTTTGTCATTTATTTCTTTATATTTTGTAAAAGTTGCAAAGTTGTGCAAACAAAGGTAATTATGCAGCGCAACTGTTACTTGCTAGTAGTATTAATTGGTAAACTTGGGAAAGAATGCCCTTGTATTACGTCAGCCACCAGACATGTTGGTGGACAAGATGCATACATTCCAGGACTACAATACATGTTTAGTGATTGCACAGGGATTATTGACAGGTGAATGTATTGTAGTACTGGAATGCGTCTATCTTGTCCACCAACATGGCTGGCTATTGAATACGGTCTGTAGTCACCGTTTTCAAAACCACTCAACCAAATGAGACAAAATAATGTAGAAAAATATATGGGCTTCGAATGTCTTGCCCATCATCGTCCTTCTTTGCCATTTAGATTTTATTGCTCCGACTAAGAGGTGAGCATTTCAGTGAGACCCTCTGTACGTCGCTTTCCCTATCCCATTACTAACTAGAGAACTGAAGCCAAACTTAAATGTTAAATAAGTTCTGCGTTACAACAATACACCTTAATGAATTTTTCAGCTACTGTGTTGTCCTGAAATCTAATGACTAGCGCCCTCACCAGACGATACGTCTGTTTACAAATGCAGTTAGCCACTTGGTTGCAGACGGGTTGTGAACAGCGTTCGTTTAGAATCCACTGTTGATCGTCAGACTCTGGAAACTAAATGAAAAAAGGAAAAAAATACAAAATGAAGTCGTTAATAATGGTAGGAACGATTTGCTTGAAATGTTTTCACAGATGTATAGCAAAATGGTCGGTAATACAACAGTGAAAAGGCATTTTATAGCGAAAAAGAGTACCTTATATTTAGTTTTCCAGTATCGTACTTTACAATATTAAAACTTCGTTCCCTTGATTCTCACATGCAAAAAGGCTGTAACCATTAAATAAATGAAAAATCAAGGTGTTGACATCCCTGCCAGAATTTACAGTATATAGCATGTTTTGTGACACATTCAAAAGCATTCAGCCAGGTGTAGCAGGAGATATAGTCCTCCGGGCTCACAGTCCAGGAACAATGGTGAACAATAGAGCAATCGATTCAGTTGACTCTTCACGCAACATTAGTTTCATGCTTTATTCCGTTGTCGTCTATGAAGTCCGGACTATGATACCTGCCGGACTATGATTACTTTCACACCTGTGTAAAATGAGATATGGTCCGCCAGGAACCATAGCTCGGCTCCATAGACGACAACGGAATAATAAAGTGTGAAACTAATGTTGCGTGAAGAGGCAACTGAATCGAGTGCCCTATTGCTCACCGTTGTAGGCGGACTGTGAGTCCGGAGGACTATATCTCCTGCCACACCTGGATTCAGACATAGTACTTCAGGCATACTGATCTGACGAGTGAAAGGTGGATTAGCCGGGATTAGCACATATACAATAGCAATGGTCTGTGAGCTGATGACTTCTTGGTTGAGAAGTGAAGCTTGTAGGCCATGATACGTTCGTGATTTAACGATCTTTTCGTGCTCCACCGCTCGGGATCACTTACTTCCTTCACTAAAATTTTAAAATATTATGTAAACCAGGAAAGCTGTATACCCAAATGAAAAGAGTGCACATTATTTAGAAAACATGAACTAAATGTAAACTAAATTTCTCCCGAATTCAGTGACCAATATGTACACGTAAACTAAAGCGAACAATAGAGCTAATGATATCAACAATCAACCTAAAACACTTCAGATCTCTTCTCAACAGGGTATGCAGGTCCATCGTTACTGCCCACACTGTTGAAAAGATTCAAGCTATATCAGGTGTTATGCCTTCCCCGTATTGAGCTCTAGTATCTGTTCATAACTAAAGGGCAACTTACTCCACCTCGCTCATGATTTTTAAAAATGTAGGTCGCTGAATACCATTCCCTTTCTGGTAAAATTGAATAGAAATAGGGCGTGATTTAAAGACAATAACTTGCGGATTTAGGTTATGCACAACTTAGGTCAGTCCTTGCCATGGGCTTTTCTTTCATGAATTTGGTCCCTTTACATGTTCTTTTCGAAAAAAAATATTAATCATATGGTCAAAGTTAATTGAACACCACGGGTAGAATTCAAGAATTCTTTTAGCGCGAACGGGAAAGAATTACGCCAATTGGCAGGACATAACATTCGAAATCTGTTCAAACTGCATGCACAATAGCAATGGACCAGATGTAAAGAATGTGAAGTGTGTTCCCGGCCGAGTAGTTGAATAGCTTTAGCTCCATTGTTCGCTCTTGAGCATGTTGAGGTATGTGTATATCCATGGTCACTGATAATTTGGAAATAAAATGAAATTTGGTTGACATTTTATTCATTTTCTAAATAATGTGCCACTCTTTTCATGTGGAGACACAGCTATTTGTGGTTAAGATAATATTATTTTAATTTTAGTGAAGGAAAGGAAATAAGTAATCCCCGGTCAGTAGCACGAAAATTTAATTAAAAGCCAAAATTGTGTAGTATGTACCATTTATGCGCCTATTGGAAATAATTTTAGTTACTTTTCCCTTTTTAAAAAAAATATAAAGACCCAAATTGTTTTCAAATTTGTGGAAGTGATTTCAGTAAGGGTCCATTACATTAGGTCCTAATATTTTTCATGCCATTGTGCCCTTGAGTGGTCCAGATCCACCATGTTCCACATGCTGACGATTTCTATAAAATTTGCCTTTAAAATCGACATACCTACGCATCCACATTATGTAATATAATAACGTGCATAGCCTCAAGTCAGCGATTCAAATCCCCTAGCAAATTGATGGGAGATGGGCTAAATATAAACATAACTGTGATTACCCTGTACGACAATCTGCATCTCTTGGCCAATGGTCATAAGTTGTTTAAAGACTGATTAATTTCTACGCAGGGGGAAGGGTAGGCAATTGAAAACGTTTTGGGCATGCATTTTTCTCCTCGTACTTCCTCCCACACCCCTCTACCTCGCGTTTGCTCACATATTGCATTTTCTCTTGATTTCTCAAGTATTTTACTTATTTTTCCCGATTTGTTTTGGTTTTTTTTTTTGTGATTTTAGCTTTTTTGTGAAAAATCCCCCAATTAAAGGTCCATGGCGCGATCGCTAATAGCCTCGTTCCCCAGGGACCCCAGATTTTACCGGAAGTGGTCAAAATTTTGGTATCAGAAGAAAGCTACTATTTTTCTCATTTACCCTGTGAAATCTTAGGGCTAAAGGATGTTTGGTGTGGATGTTATGAGCGAAAATGTGCCCCTTTTTGGTAGACCAATATTAATTTTACACAGTACTCTATGGGGATTGCAAAATCACGTTTTAGCTCTCGCATCAAAACGGGTTGAAATATCGGCGCGAAACTTTACAGATGGGGTTTTGGGGTTATGCCATTCTTTTAAGATGAAAAACTTATAACCTTAAATCGGGCCATCCCCCTTTAATTAATATATTCGTCTGCAGGCTTCTACTATTGTTGCCATAATGAATTTTTGCTGTTGCATTTTTTTTTACAATATGAGTTTTTGATTTATTTTGATAATTTACTTAGTGTGGGAGTAAATATGAACCAAGACACGTTAGTTTGTTTGCACTAAGCTGCCTATATTTAGCTTACATTCAACGCCTTACTACTTGTCCGATAAAACAATTGGTAGCGCCTGCTCATAGATAACCTTTACAAACACACTCAGTAATTTTTCCGCATTGCTACATTACATGCTTCACAAATTGAGCATATAAATCGAAATAAAGTCATTTCAAAGAAGAACATATCAATTATTGTCCCAGCGCCACGTCGACTGCTCACAAGTCGCAATAGTATTCCGAATTTGACAAGCTAATTCACAAAAGAGATACTAGTACATGGGGAAATGTAATGAATGTTTTGGTTTAGTTTTTTTTCATATACAATTTTGACACCAATGTTTTTCCAATACAGAATTTCATTGAGAATCTGAAAATCATGGGTGCCATTTTTAAATGTGTTCTTGGGTGTTTTATAAGGGGGCAAAATTTGTACAGGGGTAGACAATAAAAGTGTTTAGATTGTTTTAAAATTTATACCAATCTGTTCGGTTGCTCACAAGGTTTCTAGAAAGGTATAGTTTGCCATATTTACGACCTATTTTTTAGTACAATAGGCTCAAGAAAGTTCAAGGTCACTATTTATAGAATCGTCCGATTTTGTTGAAACTGGTTTTAAATCGTTCATTGGGTCATACTTAATAAGAAAATATATATAGATTCTGTGTTTCACCTTTTCAAAGTGAGACTTTTAGAGATATGACTAGTGGTCTCCCATAGACCCTGTGGACCACGGCCATATTTGCCCTCTTAATTATTATCAAAACGTCATTGACAACGCGACCTTTATATTTTCGGCTTCTGTACAGTAAAACGAACGATTTGGCACCATTTTTAAAACAAACCGATGAATATGAAATTTTACCCCCAGTGTGACCTTGAACCCGTTTTGCCTTGTAATTCTTGTACTATAACCCTCAGGTAGGGCAAACTATACCTTTCTGTAATCCTTGAAAGGTACTGAGCATGATGGTATACGTTAAAACACATTTTGCTCCATTTTATATTTTGACCCCTGTATAAACCTTTCCCCCTAGAATTCATCCAAGAACACATTTTAAAGAGACATGAGGAGATTTCCAGAAAGAAGCGCCCACAATTTTTGTCGAACCCCGGTTTTTTGCATATTTGGAATGCTTACCAATGTATTAGATCACACCTGAAGTGAATTAGCCGAATACGCCGTCTGTATGTAATAAGATGAATGATTTAGTACTTTCTGGTGTGCACGACAGAAAGTCAAAGCATGGTTTTCTATGGGGACAATGGCGATATAGTAGGCAAGTTCAAAACAAGGTTTGCGGTTTTCTTTTGTACTTATTTGTTCAATAAACCTTCGAAACGTTCTCGGTAGGTGGTCTACGACCAATCCAGTGAAAATTGAGAGAAATTTGTATTGTCAAAAAATATCCTCCTGTCACTTTAAAAAATGACACCCATGATTTTTGGAATCCTCATACAATTTGATTTAGAAAAACCTTGGTTGCAAGATTGTATATGAAATTTTCACAAAAATACAGTTCCACATGTACTATACTCATTAACATCATATAAGCGGCAGATTTTTGACTTTATAAGATGATTACCATTTACACAATATGTTATTACATTCTCACGTGCATACTTGTTCCAAAAATACCACAAGCTAGTTATTCATGAGTTATAGGTCATTCAGATCACTGAAAGTGCTTTTTACCAATGAGATTTCATATTTGCAGTGTAAACCACGCCCATATTAATGAATATATTTTTCATAGCGCGGAAAATATCGCAGTTTCGTCAAACACTTCCGCCTTCAATCTTAGAATAACCTGAATCACAAAGAAAATATAAATAGGTGCAGTCGACCAACAAAGGCACATAATGTCAATTTCGATAATTAAAACCCAGAGCTACATGACGGAGATAACGCTTTGATTTTATATAGAGCGATGGACATATAAATAGACGTGTATTTTTAAACTCGGTGCTCTGTTTATCAAATTAATCAGTTTGTTCAAATGATAATGTTGTTATTTTGAATTTGCTGGTTGTACTTGCTATATCAGTAGGTAGTGCACCAATTAAATTAGAGTGAGTTATTTTACTTTTTCGAGAGACCGCTTTGAAGGTTTCATAGTAGTTTATTCTGTCATAAGTAAAAAAGCACCAAGAGCACAGGGAACATAGAAATGCCACGATGTTTCTTAGCCAAAGTCTATGACAAGTCTATTAATATTATAGGTCATGTAATTTTAAAAATTAAAAAAAAAAATATAAGGCATTTAAATGGCCGTGATAAAAAAATGATACAAATGTTAATTAATTTTTTTTCTCCCAATAAGCCCTTTTCTGGACAAATGTTTTCAGTCTACGACTGTTTAAGCTATCCTATGTAATGAACCAGATATGGTAGAAGTCCAGTCTATGTAAGCCGCCTATGCAAGCGGGATTTATGACCGTCTCACTTGATTTGCATTTGTTCAATGTACTACCGTCGTGGTAGGAAATTGCGTTAAATTTCAGCATTAATACGAGTATGTTGTGGGCCCTTAATTTGCACGAAGCAACTAAAAATATTCGCACGAGGACTCAAACTTGTGGTTGATCCTTTGAACATTAGTTGCCTTTTCGTGCGAGAGAGACACGATACAAAGCTGAAAAGTGGTTTTACTATGTCCGGCAGAACATACCACCGGATAGTTAATCGAAAGACCCAACGTACAAATCCTACGTGTAAAAACCTCGGCTTTACTTTCAAAACCTCTGTAGACTGAAACACTAATTACGATTGGTGGATATTTGTACAAAAAGTTAAACGGACCAATACTACAAACCTTATTTATCCGTTCTATAGTTCAGATTATGAAAAGGGCGATTTGTCTTTTACACTCAGGAAGTCCAGTTTAAATATCCTTGCCTACTGCCACAATCATAAATAAATTAAACGCAGGAGGTGTGGCGATATAGTACATTTGCAGGGTTTGCGAGAGTTTTGAGTCTAGTGGTTCAATGAAGGCTGCCGTAATGCGTTTGCAACCGCTTCTACAATTAGACATTAAAAATATGTGAAAGTTTTTTTTTAAATTAACCTACGAGGTTTACAAACCTCTAAGAATTTTAAACGGGTTTAGTATGAAACATTTAGATGTTGCAGAACATCATAAATAGAAAAAAAAATTACGAATTATTTACAATACCACACTTAAAGATGTAGGGCCTAGATGGTTCCCCAAAGTCACTTTTGGAAACTTCCGTCAAACTTACAAAGATGATTACAAATTACCAAAGTAAGCGAATGTCTTTAGGCTATAAACTTCAGCACCACAACACTAAAACTAATTTAGCCACGACAATATGCTTAAAGGCAGCACGATGAAATCAAGACAAAATTGTCTTAATTGCTAGTACGCCAACAAAATATTCCAATTACAGGTTGCGCGTCCAGTGTTTGTTCGGCCGGGTGTAAAATACTAATTCACGGGGATAAGCGTTGCTTTAAATGGCATGCTGATGAGGTGTGGGGTTTACCGAGAGTTAATTGGGGAGTGGTGATTATTTCAAATTTGACAAATATCAAAATATGCACATTTAATGGTTGATGAGCGCGCCCGTGTTGGAGCTTCAGTACCGGACAGATCGGGTATCTTTGACACGAAACTAAGGGCATAAGAAAACTAATATAATAACGGCAAAGTAACGTATTGAAACTTTTGTCTAAAGGAATTTGTACCTTGCACCAAGGGATTTATATAAATTGATTCCATTAAAATTTACGGATTTCACACATATATTAATATGCCGTACTTTCCTTTGTGTATCACCTTTCGCCCATATGCAATGGGAGCCAGCTGTAGGGGAAAGCGAAGCGTTACATGACTACAAACATTCACTGTTATTGAATTCCAGAGATGCTCAAATTGTACAGATGATCATTTATCTACTCTGGTATTTCCACAGTAGGTAAGGGAGATTTATGTTAATCGCCAAGAGTGATCGTCGCATGCATAAGTCTATAGATTATACTTCTCGGGTTGTTAATTCATCAAAAGTTTTCGATAATGTTATTCCATCATTCTGAGGGCTTGGGCGCTGCATCCAGGAAAATCAATAACAACTTTTTTTCCGTGGAGGGCAAGGAGGCCGACTTTTTTGCATGAGGTCAACAGCTTTTGAGTTTGAAAATCTCATGCACAGTCATTTATCATTCTATCAAGTAATCTAGTTGTATAATTTTAGGGACCAAACCTATTGCGTTTTTTTTAACAGATCCAATTGCAGCCACAATGGCCACAATTTATTTCCCTGAAAACTATTAAACTAATTATTTTATGATCAACATTGGGGTAAGAATCATTAAACGCGATTTATGCCCAAAATAATGAATTCTTCCCCCCCCCATTGTTTCTGTTTTTCACAAAAAAGGTGATATTTTCAAACTATCTAGAAGAGTTTGCATAACTTTTATAATGTGATATTTACTTTTGTCACGATTCGATTCATTCTGAGAGGTTGTTTGCTTTATCCAGGAAAATCAATAATTAAACCGTGGTATGAATTGAGGTCAATATTATGCCCTCAATGAAGATTCGATGGCATTGATGTGAACCATAAACTATAGTAGATTTCAAAGTAATTGAGACCGCGTTAAAGTGTCAGGTTTGAAAGGTAGAGGCTTATTTAAACAGAGAATAGCGCAAAGGCGGATTATGAGTTCCATGATATCCGCCCAAAAATGGCATTAGTCTTTTATCATTTAACAGACATTTTTACGAACTGAATTTACAGTTGCAAATAAGCCGATTTGTGAGGTAACTTTGTACCATGGCACAATATGTTTTATGACAACAAAGGGCTAGTCTCCAAATGGCCAAGGATTGAACCATCCCTCTCCATCCAATGGGAATATGGAAAAAACTCGCACTTAAGTGAAACGATTGTAATCGATGTACAGAAACATAAACATGACGTTCTATGGTAGTATGCGTATAAATAAGAGGGCATGGACCTAGTTATTGCCACAGCCTCTTAACCCTAACGTCGGTCCCGGACAGGGAGGAACTGAAGGAGTGAGGAAGAGGGGAAAGGAACAAGAAAAGTCGCAAATTCGGGTGGGATGCGAACCCAGGGATTAGCACGATACGGCGGGTTGTCGTGGCCCGGGCCAGCATTTAGTGCCATACGAGTCTTGGTCTGATGACGTCATCGCTACTTTCTGGACTTACTTTCTGGACTCAATTAACACAGGGAGGTTTGGTGAGATTTAGCTGTGCTAAGTTTAGGCGAAAGTGATGTCGGTAAGATTGAATTATTCGGATTTAGTGACAGAAGCAAAAAAGTCATACAGACAATACATAACAAGTCCACTATCTAGACAAACTTCTTGAACCTTCTAAATAGGACAAAATTGGTCATAGACATTAAATATACTGACTTAATTTAAGAGATGATCTTGAAATTTCAATTTATGTTAATTATACCAACATTTGAAGTTTTTATCTGCACTACGGAATATTGGAACTTAATAAGTATCTACTCCAATACATCTAAGGTGTTTTTTTAATTTCGGCGTCATTATATCGCCTCCGCATAAAACGATACCCTCAAATAATATGCAAGACGAGGACACGAATTAAAACACTATCAAAATGTGAATGAAATAAATGATTACTTTAGGTGTCAACTACCGAAAGAGTGTAACCTTTAGCAAAATTATTATGATGAATAGATAAAGGAATCCTAAACAAGCATGAAAATGAGTTAGAAACGCCCCACAATAAGCAATTAAGCATAACAATTAATATTCATGACAATGTTAAACATTTAATATTCTTGGAAATTGCACTGATGACCTCCGATGAATATTTCAGTTTTTTTTCAAATTACCTTAACAATAGAGGTAACCTCTTTTGGATATAGTATTCAATTTGGTATGGATTTTTTTTTTTCTTGATGACAACGTAGTAAAAAATACGATCAAAATTGTTAATCTTTCTCAAAGACAGCAAAAACCATTTTTGCAATTCCGAAATACTTCCTATCAGGGATCAAAGTGGTCAATTGATTTAAACTTGTTTTCATTACTCGATAACCAAATATAATATTTATAAAAGAGAGTGTCAATACCTTTGTTGCAATCCCTTTGGAGAAAAAAAATGTTGGTATGATTACCATTGACATTTGTAGCTAAATGACTTTCCTGTAAAGTATGTAATATTTGTTAGTTCTTTGATTTTTTACTTAGTTATAGTTATGAGGCTTGCAAGCTCTGACCTTTTGCAAATGTACTGATTCAAAATCGTAACTTATTGCATAGCCTTATTTCCATTCAATTTAGCGCGTTTTTTCAGAAGAAGGCGAAAGTCTTCAGAGGACTGTAGTGAAAGAGTGTGCGATTCCGGATAAAATTGTGAATTTTTGTGAAGTACTTTAGGCATTGATAACCCATAAAATTGATGGCAGCACTTGCCAACCCCCTTAATTGACCCCAGCTTGGATTTCAAGGTTATACAGGGGTCAAAATTTTAAAATGTTCCGATTGTGTTGAAAAGTACACCATGATGTTTTGTCTTGTTACAAGGATTCCAAAAAGGTTATAGTTTTGGATTTATGGGATAAAAATTGTATAAATAGTGAAAAGTCAATTTTGGTGTGTACATGGTCAAAGGTTAAAAGTTGCTTTGATTCAGGTAATATGTGGTGCAAATTGTTTCCCTAGCTTAAAGGATTGAAATAAAGAATAGTTTTGCCTTATCTGTTATGCTTAGTTTTCACGTTATCCAACAAAATAGGTCACAGGTCAATAGAATCCAATAGCTGCCAATAGCTGTTGACTTTATTCGCCATTTTGGTTAATAACCAAACACTTAAGATAGTCAAAACTAGTCCTATATTTCATTTTATGAGCTGAACCAATTGGAGCAACTTGACTTTTTCACCATTTTTACAGTTTGTACTCCATAATTCCAACTATAAGCCATAGGTAGTATAAACTATACCCTTTTGGAATCCTTGTAACCAGACAAACATCATGGTGTGCTTTTCAACACAATCGGAACATTTTAAATTTTTTACCCCTGTGTAATCTTGAACTCCAAGCTGGGGACCATGAAAGGGGTGTGGTAAGTGCTTCCATCATTTTTTTTTTATTATCAATGCAAAAGTACTTGTGTACTAAAATTCACAGTTTTATCCAGATTTGCACACTCACATCAGATATGTACACTACAGTCTCCCACTAAATGGTATTCTGTATGTAGCGACCTATATCCCTAACTTCCTAGGGGAAAATCTGACCATCACCGCAAAAAAGGGAGGCAGCGTTATTTCCCCCAAATCAAGGCAGGGGTCTGCTCCGTAATTTGTTTTAAGTGCATTTAAATGTAGTTAGGGTTTGTAACATGGCACACGGCTAATATTTCAAAACATTTTTTTTTCAAATTGGCATCGGTTGTATTACCCCAACTAAACGGTGTTTAGTTGGGGCCTTCTAAACGTCAAAAAATACAATTGCTTCCTCAAATTATACAAAATTTAGTACACTTTGTCACTGTGAAATCCAGTATACTGACACACAATAACCTCATCCTCTCTATTAGCTTGCGGAATAGTTAAGTCCGTAGTGTTCGTTATATTTGACACAGACACCTTTAGAAGCCTTGCGTTAGATATTTACGTGTGCGCGCATAGAAGATGCAATTAATTTCGTTTGGATGATACGTATAAAGAAAAGGCATTTGCCTTTAACGCAAATGTACATTGTCATGAGTGACTTTTAAAAGTGTTTGACCCGATTGACAATATCGTTCTTCCACTTTACTCCATCAAAATTGCAATTTTGGTATCCTCTGGAAGTTATGAACAGAAACGTTTCCAAATGTGGTATACTGTCCTACGGGCTAATTTAATATACACTTTGCTTCTACTATCCACATGGCTGGACCGATTTAACTCAAAATTTGTAATGAGATGTTTTCGGGATATTCTTCCATGTGAGGAGAAAAACAGCATATGAAAATTCGGACCACGATCGGGCCACCCACCTTTAAAGAGCAATTATGGTAAAACAAATATATTCTACCTATACCAAGAGCTGAACCACCCAATCACGCACCTCAAAAGAATTAGCTTTTTTTTTATTCACATCATTTTTTTTATCAACAAAAATACATCGCGGTCCCCGAACCGTGAGTGTCGTCTGCCGTCGCGGTTTGTGAATGGGACCGAAGGTCACCGACATGTCACCCCACCCTGCCCTCTCCTTTCCACCAAGTTACATCATTGTAGCCCTTACGGAACTCATACGGCATGCAATATATTCAAGGTGCAACGATTTTGTGGCACCTATATATTGTGTCATATGTAGTGATTTCATATAGATAAGATCCCCAATAGATTTTTACCTTGTCTTTGGTTACAGAAATGCCTTGAAATTGAAAACAAAGGCGATTTTCATTTGCTTAATTTCAATATAAAACATAGGCTGAATTTAGTATTTGCTCCTATACGAAATTAGAAATTTCCCAATTTTGTACCAAAGAAATATTTTTCAGCTTAATCCTAAATTATTTGCTCCTATACGAAATTAGAAATTTCACAATTTTGTACCAAAGAAATATTCTTCTTAATAAAAAGCTTTACATTGGTGCAAAAATCAGAATTTTCATATTTTTTAGTGACACATGTTATGTGAAATCTCTCGTTGAACCTTTAAGGGTTTAACATTTTGACTGGCCAAAGGTCACATGAGGTCACCAAGGTCACTAACATGTAAAAAAAAAAAAAAAAAAAACATCATCGTAGCCCTTACGGAACTCATACGGCATGCAATATATTATGGGTTAACAATTTGACCACAGAGACACACACACACACACACACAGATACACACACACACAGACATACGACCAGAGTAATCCCTATGTGCCTTCTGCAATTCTTGCAGACGACACAAAAATGATGTATCTGTAACCTTAAAGAAATTATATGGCATAAAACAATATTTAGATACAATAAAATACACATCTCATCTAGTCATTTTCTAATATTTGAAAACAATTGTGAAGTATGAGTTTTGTACAATTTCTAGGCATAACCAGGAAAAATCTAATTTAGTGCTAGCCAGGTGTGGCAGGAGGTATAGTCCTCCGGGTTCACAGTCCGGGAACAATGGTGAACAATAGGGCAATCGATTCAGTTGACTCTTCACGCAACATTAGTTTCACGCTTTATTCCGTTGTCGTCTATGGAGCCCGGACTATGATACCTGCCGGACTATGATTACTTTAGCGTGAAACTAATGTTGCGTAAAGAGTCAACTGAATCGAGATCCCTATTGTTCACCATTGTTCCCGGGGGGTGTAGCTGTTGCGCCCGGCGGACTATATCTCCTTCCACACCTGTAAAGCATTTAATAGGTGTTAGGGGCACACATATATGAAATTGATACAAATGTATTTAAAAAGCTGGCACTTTCAAACCAAGGGGCATTCGGTGACAGAAAACGTGCCATTTGTTTTTGGGGTGAGCATTTTTAAACCAAGGGGAATTCGGTGACAGATAACGTGCCATTGGGGGGGGGGGGGGAGCAAAAGTCAAATTGCCCATAGATATGGGTTATTTGGATGAGAATTTCGCTAATTTTCCAACAAATGGGATCTTTGGGTAAAAATTTTACCGGAATTATTGAAGTGACAATTTCAAAACTTTTCCAATAAAGAGAGGTCTTTGGGTGACAGTGGTAAATAAAAATGTGTCTTTGACAACGATGTTGAAAATAGGGGTCACCTCCGAAATGGGATTTAATATGGCCTGAAGGTTTGTCTATGCTATACTCGCCCTTTAATTGTATCTCGTAAATTTATCAAACTAATGTCAAAAAGTCTGAGATCCAAAGTTAGATTTTTAGCTAATGGTGAAGATGACTTCAGATACTGGCGTGATACGCTGTATCTATTTTAATACATCTGTAAAAACAAAATTAATCTGGACCTTGTTAGTCCAATGGTATTACTTACTTGGACTACTTGGACTAATTCATCGTCATTAGTTAGGGCTAAGTACAAATCGTCCCAAGATTGTTCCCTCGGACATATTCTTAGGCCTCGCTTACTACGTTTTGGTACTGGCGGCAAAGATATAGCATTTTGAAAATAACTCCTGTAGTAAGTGAGTATGTCGTTCTTTTGTTTGTGGGTTAACTCCACAATTTCCCGTCGCAGTTCCTCTGGATCTGCTCGCTCAAAGTTCTCCAGGCACTTAAGATGTGAAATAAATCGTTGCTCTTTTTCCACTTGCCTTCTCTGTATAGGATTGAGTTTAATTTTTTGCGGACTTCGCAAATATGACACACACTCTTCGTGTGTGCAGTTTTGTTGTAATTGTGCTTTTGTATTTGTTGATTCCAGTCTTGCAGCAAGATGATGATTTCGAGATAAATGCACATGTTCACTTTGGAGTCTGCTAACGAGTTCACTAGTTAGAAGAGGCAAATGTTCGTGAAAAGCTCTGGTAGGTCGACTCACAGTCACAACGCTGACTATAGCTAACAAAAATACCCATAAAATAGCCGCCAGTGATCCGGCTCCTTCCATCGCACCCCACAATCCTGTGATAATGATACAAGACAAAATATTATTACTGTTATGTGGCAGCAATTGCGACCACTGAGTTGTTTCTCAGTGAGATAAGTTGTGGGTAATAGTAATACAACGGAATATCGGTACACGTCATTGGATGATTTCAGGACAGATACACGTACCAGTAGCGTCACTTACACTTTGCAATTAAATATTGCTTATATTAAAATTTGACAAATATCTTATATCAAAAGAAGAAAACCCCGTAAAATGATACAATGGATAGTTAATTAAAGGTTTAACCTCAGGCGTGAGCTAGTAGCATCAAGGATACACTGTTGCTGACCGGCCGAAGGCCTTTTTTACTCTTAGTAAATTGTTTATACGATAGTGTTAAAATGATAACGCTATCACAATAGATAAAAGCATTGTTTTACCTTTTCCAACCTGTTTGGTATTCTTTAAGACACACGGACAGCAATATTTATGTTCATATACATTCATGGTAAAAATATCAAAACGTCCTATACGGGCAGGAAGATTCTTCATGCGGCCCTAACCTGGCTGAACTACGTAACTCGAAATGTTGACATTTTGGGTTATTTTGGGGTAATACAGGGATCGATGTTTTCATCAAACAAATTCTTACATACCAGAAATGCTTCGTGTTTTGAGATAGCACATCCTTACTCAGGTACGTTTTACCATTATGA
Organism: Ophioderma brevispina; assembly: GCA_023653785.1. Lineage (NCBI taxonomy): Eukaryota > Metazoa > Echinodermata > Ophiuroidea > Amphilepidida > Ophiodermatidae > Ophioderma > Ophioderma brevispina. The sequence continues at coordinate 125,744 of JAMKCH010085397.1, forward strand.
ATATATTTTTGTCAGTAAAACTGCGTATCTTAAGTTACTTATTTGCTCCCCAAATATGAGAAATAAGTGATATGTAGTTTTGCATACAAACTCTCTATGAGTTGAAGTGTTTTGCTATAAAATTATTGGAACTACAGATATTAAGATCAAAATAAAAATGTAGGTAAGAAACGCTATGAAGAATTTTATTAGTAATTAAGTGATATTTTGTGTTCAGCTATTGAAATATAGCATGTGCACTTTGCCATAACGGCTTGTCCCTATTTTTTATGGCAAATTGTGCTGTAATTCTAAAATAGTTTTATCATTAACCCTCATGCTAAAAAATAAAGCATATAGAGAAAACAATAATGGTGAATATTTTAAATGTATTCAATCCAGCTTATTTTAATGTGTGAGAAAATCCAAGCCGATGAACTTTATAGGTCTCAAAAGGCCAATTTTTGAGATACGTAGTTTTGCCATAAAAAGGTTCCATGTTATTAATATCAAAATGTGGGTCATTGCATCAAATTAAACGACTTTTGAACATGTTATTGTACAAAATTTCAAATTTATATTCTCCCGGTTTTCAAGGCCATTTCTGCCACGTTTGCCTAAAATCATTTTGAATGAAGCCGGTGTGAAAGTAAATAATATAAATCCACCGGGAGCTCCATAGACGAAAATGGAATAAAGCATGGAACTAATGTTGCATGAAGAGTCAACAGAATCGAGTGTACTCTTCTTTACCTTTGTAGGTGGACTGTGAGTCCGGCGGACTATAAAAACTTCCACACCTGCATACTCTCGTTCTCTTGCGTTCTCATAGTCGGGTTTATGGCCGACGTTGTTGAGGTTTTTGGTTTTTAACCTAAAATTATCCCCGTTTGCATTTTATCTGTTCAAAATCGCAGATTGGTCTTGTATTAATATCCATCATATTATACCAGATTTGGGGTAAAAGAATGGAAGGGGTATAAAGTAGTATTCATATTGCTCATAAAATCTTATGAGAGTGTTACTATACTTTTATTGTGTATGTAAAATCATATTTGTATTTCAAATTGTATTATAAATTTGTCCATCATTGTCGAGGATTGCTACACTATGTTTAATTTTAGATAAGGTTACCGTATACAAAAGACTGTTTTTGTGATCTAAGCAATAAATACATTCAGTATTTTTTTTTTTTTTTTTTTTTTTTTTTTTATTATTTTTTACTTGAAATTGTAAAATTGCCTCCATCATCGAATAGTCAGACTAAATGGAATACCGGTGTAAGAGATGTGAGAGTTCCCCAAAACTAATGACCTAGCTTGCACGTATACACATAATACGAAATGAACCTTGACTTTATAGACGAGGCTACTGGATAAAGTACTGAAACATAGCGACACTATTAGTGTATCCTTATAGCCATTTGCAAAAGTGGATTTTGTTGCAATCATTTCAATTACTTCAGTGGTCGACTGCCTTTAAATCTGAACTGTTCATTGGTTGAAACTGGACACTATTATAAATGATTATGGACTGGCAATTTTAAAAGCTTTGATCAAACTCTGATGCGATATGAGGTAAGGGATACCCATCGATAGCTTTGCCGTTTATAAACCGATTTCTTTTATTTCTTAACAGCTTAAAATTACCACTTCAATAATATCTTATCAGATAGGCGTTGAAAATGTTGGTTGTCTGTTTCCACAATATATTTTATCAAGTAGAATCATTGCTCATTACAGAGTTACGTAACGGGGTTCGCTTTGCTTAGCAGATGAGATATTGCGAGGATTTTTCTGCAAAGTAATAGTTGTTAATGATAATGATACGATATAATAAGCTTGTATTTAAAAAATCACTATGATAGCTATAATGATTAATCGTCAGTGTTATAATTGCATATTCTTTTCAACACTAACATCAGGAGTAACTTCAATTACTGCAACTCCCACACGATCACGCTACTTCATTAGCTCTATTAAATATGAACCACATGGACTGTGAATACTATGTTGCTGGGACAGCCTTAATGAAATGTGAATTAATTCAATTACAAAATCCCTTGCGGTCTAAATGACGCCTCGAACTTCGTTTTTTATTTGGTTCTTGTGGTCAATGAATTGAATTAATTCTTAATTGCCGATGCCAATTTGCAATTTTAATTGTCATTTTATACCGCCTCCTGATTATTTTGAAGAAATCGTTTTCAGTATAATGCACGAAGAAAAAATAAGTTTAAATCTAAAATAAAAATTGATGACGAACAATCTCAGTCACATAAGGTGTTGAGTTTAATTTAATTGTAAACTACAAATATGACAGTGCCTTACTTATTATCAATTAGTAAAGAGTTTCTTTTGGGTTTTAATGCGTTTAGATTTGGTTGTTAACCCGTTTCGAAAAGTCATGTGAAAAATCTAATTACAATTTATAATAAGGAATTGTAAAAGGAAAAGTTGCCAACTGATAACTTTTAATATCAAAATCTGAAAGTGATTCGTCGGACTGATTGAGATTTCAACAAAGCGCAAAAATGTTTATGACAATATTTGTACATGTACAAAATGTTTTTAGAGGCGGAATCACTTTGGAAAACTGTTCTACTAAATGTCAGTGTAACTGGGGGGGCCCCCCCATTGTTTATTTTTTAGATTCATCTCTACAAATTAAATGTCTCAGAAAAAAATAGTTTTATATTTATGTAAATATCAAGAATACAGTTTTGAGTCCAAAGGTTTATGAATCAAACGGAACAGATTTTGTACTATTTTGATAAATTTTAACAGTATGAAAAATGAGTTTTGTTCAAAAGTATGCAAAAGATTAAAATGACATGAAAATATTTCAGAAAACATCCCAATTTTCTATATGTTTATGCGAAACCCATTTTTTGCATAAAAGAATGCTCTCAAGTGCATTAAAAATCCACATCTGAATGGATTAAGCCGTATATAACAAGATGATTAGTATTTTCTTGTTGCCGTATGCGACAGAAAACCCAAGATGCTCCGCTAGCGCTATAAGGACGATTAGGACAGGAGGACGGATTCGTTTTGGTTTTCTTTCTCTACTGTTTGGCCAATAAAACTCGAAACGTTCGGAAGTCTGTACAATGACAGTGGCACAATTCAGAAATTTGGTATCCAGGGACCTGTTTCCGAACGCCCGTTCGTTCGTTCGTTGCACGTCAAAAAATCACGTGGAAGATCCGTCTGTATTAACAAAGCTGATAGTTTCATCATCCAGGTTGATCTAGGCCTGGAATTCCTCTTGGGGACTGTAGACTCACAGTCATCTATGATGTGGGCTAATGGTTGTGGACTCTCCACAATCGCAGTTTGGTGGTGAAGGTTCATATGATCTTGTGAAGAAGTTCTTTGTACGACCAACGGCCAGTTTGAGTCTGTGAGGGTGACCCAGCTTTCCTATCAAGGTCACAGCCCTTTGGGCTGGCCATGGGCGTCCACAAAACTGGCGTAGGTTCAAAGTAGAGGAATGACCATTGCTCATACCATCTGTATTTGATCCAGGATGATCGTAGGGATTATACTGTGACTGCGGTGTCATGGATTTGGGTAGACAAAGTGATTCCGTGGAATCTAGATCTCAAAGGGTGTTGGTGGGTGGATTAGGGCTACCGGTATCACATTTCTTGGCGAGCTTATTCGTCTGAAGGTTCCTCCTAGTTTGCAGGAGCCTATGCCAGACGAATTGGAAGGTATTCTACAGGCCGTCGCCAAAAGCAACCACTAACAAGGTCTCATTGCATCATTCAGAACGACACAATCCTTGTGTGAATGTAAGGGTGATCCATAATTGGTGCAGTTGATCAGCGTGGAGAATGCCAAGGCAAACAGTTGATGATGTAAGGTTGTCAAGATGCACCCCATCCAGTTCCGGAGCCTTCTGCGGCGGTTGACCACGAGAATGCGTCTTGGCAGCGACTGCTTGGTGTGTTGATGAAAGAAGGCTGCGGTCCATTGTGACCGCCAAGGTTAACTTCGGGGTTGGGTCATGTGACAGCTTTTCTCCATCCAGAGTGATGTGTAGTTCTCTTTTTGCGCATCATTTTGCAAGGTGGAAAAACAGAGCTGACGGTCTGGGGTTTGCTGAGTTTCACGGCCTCGGTGGATGGGAAGCATTGGCTTACAGTGATTAGGTCTTTCTGCAACACGGTTTCTAAGGACTCAAAGAAAATCACCAGCTATTCCAAGTGACGTGTCGTCTGCGTAGGAGTACTGCGAACAATCTCCCTTGGCATAAATTGAGACCGTAGATGTTTTGAACGAGACGGGTTTGCCAGGACCAGAACCTGTGGAACCATTCGAAGTTTGCGCTTTCTAATGCGTGCCCATTTGATGTCTCCAGGACGAAAGTTCTGGTCCTTGGATGGAGGTTAGCTGCGTGATGGAGAATTGGAGCAGAAGTCAGATATGGCATCGTTGAATGTTAGCATAAAAGCCGGGTTGGCTGCGTGGAGGACAGTTCGCTGGTGAGTAGTTGTGAATTGACCTACGTTGGCTGTCCTGAAATTCCATCTCTTCTGTAGAGGCTGGCGATCGTGACCTTGATGTCATGGTGACCAGGATAGGGCAAAGACCTGATCTAGGAAATCTAGGGAGGAAGCGTTTATGGAGCAGCAGGGATCGGATGTCGCTTGTGAATGTTGAAGGTCGGGACAGGTCCATGTCCATGACTGCTTGAATAGAAGGTAGGTGGATCCTTACTATCAAAAAGCAGTTGGAGGTCTTGGGCTTGGGCTTCAATCCATTCAAGAGCCGCTTTGCCATCTTGTTCAGTGTTGGGTATCCATTGCTGTTATTTCTACAGTTGAAATCTCCGGAAGGACGAAGGAGCTCCGCTTGAACTACTGGAAGGTAGTTGAAGTCTGCCTCAGGTGGTGGTGGCTTATAGATGTGGTTGAAGTGGGTTACAGTCGATTTGCAGATTCTCTTCAGATTTCCAGTGAGTTTCTTGGAGGAGGACGATATCACTCCGTTTATCCCTGGAGAGCTGTAAGATAATGTCACGATTAGCATGGGTGAGACCCCCAACGTTCAGCTGCAGGAAGTAACAAAGTTCCTCTGTGAGTAGTTCAGCCGCCTAGAATTGAGGGTGGGTATTCAAGATGTTCACTGTGGTGTTTAAAACACGATGCTTGGACTTAAGTTGTGAATCAGTTGGCCAAACAAAAGGTTGAAATGTGGCATAACAGGGCCGCCGCGAGGAAGAAGGCTTCAACATGAACCCAAGGGCGCAGAAATACAAAATCCCGGTAGAAGAATATCCGAAAGGTCACGTGAAACCCGGTGGCATGTATGCTTTCATGCTTAGATGATTTAGAGGACAAATAAAAGTTATCAAAATAGTTTCCTTCGTTGGGACGGCGTCCTGTAAATCCTTAATTAAGAAACGGATACCTGGTAAAAATCGTGGACCGACAGCACAAGGAGCGCGAACTGCCTTAAAGCGGATGTCTTGCATAGAAAACTATCGAACATACTGATTTAAGCCCATACTACAAGACATTTCATATAAAAATAATTTTGACGTTTACAGTGGGTTCAAACTGCAAGAAAAAAATATATAGGGCCTATAGGATGGTGTGACATCCCCGCCAATCTGTTTGCATCTGGGGCCATCCTACTTGGCAGATTTCTTTTTTTAAAGCAGAACAGCAACTCACCATACGTGCACATTGATTGCTTTTGTTTTTCACAGACATTAATTTTGATTCGGAGTTAGACGTTTCATATAGAAAAGTCCCATGGATGCAAATGATATATTACAATCTTCGTTCAAGCGTATGCCCCAGTATTATAGCGCAGGACGGAATCAATTGTAATAGCACATTTGCATCCATGGGACTTCTATATGAAACGTTACCTTGAGGGGCGCCTAGATGGCCTGCTTGTGCCAGGTCATCTGCGGCTTAACCAGGGCGGGCGTTAATGCCATGAAATCTACATACAAAGTCACATCCACGAGACAGCCCTTCTGTAGGTTAGAAATTAACCTTCAAGCCTTGGATGAATAAGGTGAAACTTGTATTGCTTGAACTGAGTGCTGCCTCGTAACAAGTGATATGATATTTGATTTAAAATTATAGGCTGAAACAATAGGCACTACTCTTGCCTGGTTTAGATAATATCTCACTGACCGTAGTAATCGATGGTAACAATGAATGTACAAGTGGCATTATGTTCAATAACCTGTTCCTCATGGCTTCATTGTAGGCCCGAAAGGTTTCATAATGTATAGTCACCTGGTCGGTGAATATTAAGGGAATCATAATGTAACTTTCCCTGATGCGGACGAGACCTAGTCCTTTGAGGTGAGTTAGTCCAAAGATTCCAGGTTATTGTGAGCATGCTCTTCGAAAAAATTTCAAGTTGTATATTTGACATAAAACCTGGATGCCAAGCATGCTGAAGATGAATCAAGAAAAGGACAGATTTATTGTTTTTTCCACATCATGCGTTTTGAAAATGCTTAATACGGTTTAGATAGGGTGACACCTCTGTTCTGAATCTGTGTGTAAAGAACTTTAGGGTCATGTTTTGATTCCACCATGAGAATGGCAAAATCAGATTGGTGCGATATGTTAAAGTGTTAAAATTGCATATTGTAACTTACTGGCATATTCGTAGGTGTACGATTCTTGGTTTGTCCCGCCTGACTATCCCAACTCATACGGCGCCAATCAAATAGATCTCAAAAGGCTCAAGCGCTTGGCAAAATAATGCAAAATAAAGCTGTGCTTTTGGTGTTGCAGACGGTCCGTGACCAGAATTCGTCACAAACTTTTGACCCGATTTATCTGGGTGGAATGTTAAGGAAGTATTCAGATACAAAATCCTTTCTTTCTGTGTATAAAGTTCTCGTCCATGGACAGGTTCGTCATATCTTACTGATGGGCTAAATTTGTTCATGTTTGGAATAGATAGACAAGAGACGGTTATGGTTTTCTTCTGATGTTACGCGGCCTTGTATAAATCAGACCAAGTGTATATTTGGAGAAAATCACCTTCATAGTGTCTTTAAGCGGATCCTGAAAACATACTTATTTCCTGATGCTTTAAATTTTGTTAACTTTGGATTTGTTAGTTTTCCTTGTTATGCTGTATGTCATGTTTTATATTAATTTGAAGTAAGGCGCTGTGTTCTCGGTATAGCGCCATAAAAATGCATTTACTATTATTATTATCCTATATTATAATTTTTCTTGCAGTTTTCACACAATGCAAACGTCAATTTTTTTTTTTTTTTAAAGAATGGAAGTGTTTTGTAGAAGGGGCTTAAATTAGTATGTTCGAATGTTTTTCTATGTAGGACATCCGCTTCAACCGCTGGGCTGCGCCTAAGTAAAAAGTAAATAAATCACCATGTAGTGGGCTAGATTTTACACAAGCATGTCATGGAGGCCGTTAGTCAATCAAAAATTGGGACATATTGTATTACTGTGTTTTAGATTTTATGATGTTATTATATTTAATACTCGATCCTTTGTTTGAATTTTGGTGTTATGTGTCTTGATAGTTGTATTTTAGAAACTCCTTAAAGTTTCAGTATATCCGGCAAAACATTGAGGTCTCCGCACCTCTTTGCACGTGTACCACTTGTATTCGGTGGTTTATCATGTTTATGCATGGCGCGATTTTATATGTTGTTATCAGATCAGCGATAGTTTGTAAACTTTCGCGAGGTTATATTCCAACAAAGCCTTAAAGGTCCCAGGAAATCAGATGATAAACCTACTACAAATCTGTGTCGTAATACCCCCTCGTCCAACCAGGGGGGGGGGGGTACCACCCCCTAGACGGATGACCCCTGTCGCACAAAAACGCAAACGAAAATGATCTAAGGCTTTTATGTAATTGTAAGTTCATCCTTTGCGGTCATTTTAGCGAAAAGAAATTGGAGATACCACCTTCAGGGAGGTCAGGGAGGCCCGCCAAAGTCGGAAGGTACGGGGGGTGGTTGCCACCTTCCTATACTTTACTGTGTAAAATGGTACTTTCTGTTACGTATGATGGTACTGTACGTAAATACTGACAATATTTGTATTTTTCTTATTTTTTAGAGTAATAACATGTGTATGCTTACTTTGGCACACATCATTGCCAAATAAATACCAATTTTGCTTGCATGAATGGCAAAAATGGTGGCAGAAACCCTTGATTTTGGCGATTTGCGTACAAATTTGCTTAAAAATAAGCTCTGTTATGACGTCACTATGACGTCATATTGTTAAAACTTTATATGTTTGTACTTGATTTGAAGAAAGGACATATGTAGCTACACGCTTATACCAACCAAGATGATGTTTGTAGAGGTAACCCACCCACCCACCCCCCCCCTCCCCCTTGGTCGTGAAAAGTAGTGAAAAACCCTGGTTGGGACCGAGGGTTTTTTTTTAAACGATACTTCGGTCTTTGTATCCTATGTTTTAACAAACAACCACAAAATCAAAGTTGCTTATGTCCGCAATTAAAAAATAAACACATTATAATTATACAAGTATATAATACACGTTGAAATTTCGAATTTGGACAATTCCGTAATAATATCAAACAAAATTCAAAATTGTCAAAAAAAATAAAAATCATCAAACTAATTTGATTTATGGTAAAATATCATGTACTTTCTTGAACAACTATTGAATTTTAAAAGTTGAGAGTAACTCCTTTATTTGAAACATTAGTCTTTTCAGAATCTTGTGTTTATCATTAGTAATGATGTCATATAATCGTTGCGGAATAACTCACAGCATACATCCGCAACGTACGTCCACAACGGTGAACATTGGCAAATTTAACCTAAAGATAACAGCTGTGATTTTTTTCTTTAATGGTTTTCTTCAGCTTTGTCCCTCTGGTGAACAAACTATCAGTTTCCATCACAGATCTGTGCACTTCAGAGCAACTGAAACTAAAACATGTAAAACACAAGTATCTCAAAACGTACACTCTCTGTGAATACATCCGCAACGGAGTTGTCATGCAAACCGAGAATGGGATTGGAATTAACTTATCAGGTCTTATACAGTGTGAGTCAAAATGATTGTTCCCCAAATATCTGATTTTTTTTTCTGTGCAAGGTATCTCTTAAAATTGTAAATAGTTCAAAAGTATATTTTAATAGCTTTCATAGAAAATTTGAATTATTCAATTTGGTTCAAGCAATCAATATCTGCACTCATTTAATCAAAGGCCCTCGGATTTGCCTTTGTACAAGATTCTAATGATTTGGTTATTGAAGCGCAAATTTCAAGTGCGATACCTAATGTATGCTTTACACACTGGTGGATAAATGGTAATAAAATGCCCCAATGACTATAACACAGGCCATTGTTTATGCAGAGGAGGAAGCAAAGCAATGGCTCCCCAATATTCATTAGCTCAACGCACCTTCATGGCCCAGAAATATCTGGAGACACGAAGCCCCCATGAGGTTAAACGGGTTTCGAAAAAGATTCCGTCTAGCTGACAGACCCTGTTTAAGAGATAGATCTACCATCAAGTGACTAAGTTTAATCATGGGACTGTTCGAAACAGACATCCAGAAGCATGTGGAAGACCACGCACCGCAAGATTCTTGGCCAACATAAACAGGATCAGAAGAGCCATATGTACAATATGAGAGGCAGAGCCAGACGTCCTTAAACAATCAAGGACCCCATATTGAGAGAGGAGCCTCTGTGCTTGGAACAGTTTTGCGATGAAAGATTTAAGAAGGGAACAGAAGGAGAGGAGCAAATCAACATTAAAAAAATCATTCTGATTTACTGAACGCAAACAAATTTTGAAATGTCTTTATCATGTTTATATGTTTTGTGTACTCTACAGCATCAAAGGTGCAATTGTTTTTAAACATTCGTTTTGTTAAGCTGAAGTGCAATTCTGTTATCTTCTGAAAATTATTAAGTTATGATTAATGCAACAACAAGTGCAATTCTATTTTGACTGTTTATAATTCTTCAAGGTTGGAATGAACCCGTTTTTAAATTATTTTTTTTAAATTTATTGGCATGAATCTATCGGCACATTATATAATGAAATATCCCTAAATAAGACGTACCAGATGGTTTTCATGGTCATTGGAGTATTCCTTGCGAAAAAAATCCAGATTATTCCGACAAATGTCACGACTGTACTGCAATCATGGATGCTGCCATCTTTATTCCCTGTGCTATATTTTCAACGCCGCACGCAATACCGAAACAGAAGCCAGCGAAATATATCACGCTGGCTTCTGTTTCGGTATTGTGCCGATAGATTCATGCCAATAAATCCCTTTAACTATTTTAAAACTAAGGCAAAACAAAAAGACATTGAAAAATACACACCAAAAACAGGTGATACACCTTAGTTGACCAAAGGTCAAAGGTCAGACTTTTTGGAACAATTTTCTTTCATGATAACTATTATAATTCTGTGTTTCAATATCTCTAATGTAAATAAATGCAACAAACAAGAAAGTTCTTTGCCTGTCTTGTTTTTCTGGATCCTGGTTTGTGAATTACACTGTTAACATGCTTACTGTACTAAACTTGTGCACGCGGCATTCTGGGAGCCCTCTAAAAATGAGTCCATATCTTGAAAATGAAATGCATGAATCTCGGGATTTTTGACATGGTGATTGAGAGGTAAATATAAAGTATATAATAATATTCTAAAAAGGTTACAAATATTTTTAATATTTTTTGTTTCATCGGGGAACAATCATTTTGACTCACACTGTAGAGCTATCTAGGATACTTCAAATACAGTTGTTCAAAATCCAAAAGCCTGATTAATCACAAGTTTTGGGTCCTCTCAGTCTCTGAAATCTACGTCCGCAACAACGGAATTGCCCGTTTTTTGATACCGCTTAACGACAACCTCAAGTTAAATGTATTAGTTTACGAAGGAGTTGATCAAATGAGCACTGAATAAGACTAGAATGAGACGATCACTAAAACAAAAAAAACGAATATCACTTATACAAGGACATCACTCTAAACGACAGCAAATAAACATGAGAGAAGAAAACAGAACAACAATGTTCATATCAACTTTAATTTTGGCCAAAAAATGTTTCAGATAATGCTACGATTATAAACCCTGATACTTCTTGTGTACTAGTAATGATGTCAGCGTGTTTTGTAAATAGCTTTTTCTATGTGGAGCAAAAATTACATTTTTGACAATTTCCCAGCAAATATTGTATGGCTTTATTAAAGTTTAAAAGAGCAGCAGCATTGACTCCTTATGTAAAAGAATTCCGGCTTATTTCATTTTCTTTGAAAACAAATCGGAAAGCTAATTTAGTGCGTAAATGTAATTAAAGAGTCATCACGCTGGTTCCGAGAGTTCTGAGTGGGAGTATATACACCAAGCTCAAGTTGAATTCGCTATGTATTTGCTCATGACACCATTGTCGTATATTGGAATTAATCCAAATTTGAAATTTCAAGTGCGTATATAACAATTAATGTCTGAAAATCGTGCTTTAAATGACAAAGAAGACCAGAGTCAAATTTTAAAAAAATGAACCAAGAACGAAACAAAAAGCAAAGATACACTTGTGGCCAAGAAATAAGAACATTTGAGGAGTCCGTTCTTGGTAAAATGTTTACGCACTTTTGATATAATTTACAAGCGTATCTTCTATGGGTGTATCTGTCAGATATAGCATCCTTCTTTTTGACCTCTTAGAAAAATATACCACTTTGCTTCAAAGTTCTGAACCAACATCAAAAACCAGCATATAGCAAAAATATACTTTACCAATGAGATCCATATGGTCACATTCACATATTTGACAATAACATTTTTACAATATGTAAGTTAAAATGGTTGGGTCAGGTATCAGGTATAAGATGGATTAAACAGTAATGTCACCTTGCCTAAGATAAACTTAAGTAAAATATTTGCATCAAAATAAGTTTATTCCTATTCTTCCTAAAAATATGCAAAATACAAACACAATCTTTAAATTACGTGAAAATGATTAGATACTGCAGATACTTAATTGGTTAGAATAACTTTATTCAAGAGAAGTCCTACAAGAAGAAAGATTCAACGCAAATCATAAGTGTGCAGCACTGATATCTTCTGAACGCCTGTGATATTAACAATTTCAATTCCTTCAACACTATTTAAAACTAAAGAGAATCGGCTTTAATAATATAGCAACAACCACAAACAACAACAAAAGCAGCTGCAACAGCAAACAACAAAGCAAGCACGAAAATCAACCACACAATCAAACAAAAGGAAACAACTGCACAGAATCCCAGGTCAAACTGACAAATAATAAACCAAACCACATAATTTCTCCGTTTAAGTATTTATGATTGGACTTGCCCAACGTTATGATTTGCTACGATTATACTCCTAATATCAGGTAGAAGGATCGTGCAAAGAATTCAACAAGGATCGCAATAATGTTGCAAATCACATGCGCAAAGTACACTCCAAAAAAGTCAATCCAGCGTTAGGTAATATTACTCCTACAACACTTGTTAAAATAAAGACCCCCCAAAAAAGTAACGCAGCATGTCTAAATACCCCCATAAATTACAAACCATTGGTCTTTGAAGGAAAACATCAAATTATATCAATATTTCGTTTTCGTCCGTAAATTTTGATACCCTTCTTGCCCCATTGCGATCAATATTGCCGGTTTATTCGTTTTATTATAGACAATTAATGCCAAGGTGGGTTAACTTGAATTGTTTTATTAAGGTTGATTTCTATAGGTGTCCATATCTGAGCAAGAATTATATGATATATTAGTTGCAATGAAGTACATATCTCATCCAGTCAATTCTGGAGTATGGGTTTTGTCAGAAGTTTTAGAGATTTTTAGGTAAACCAATAAATATATATATTTTAGTGGAAGTGCTACTTCGATATGCTAACGTCAGTCTTAATCCATCTTCAATGCTTTCGGCACGGATTTTAACAGAATACTGTCAGTATGTTGCCATTGAATTGGCAAAGGCTATTGATTGGAAAGCAATATGCCTATAGATTTAAGTTGGATTAAAACCGATGTTATCGCACCGAAACTTGCTAAAGTAGATTTTCGGTTGTTGCCTACGTTCTTGGTTGTTGCCTACAAATTGCACAAAACGTGCATTTCAAATATTAGAAAACAACTGCATGAGTGTGTATTTAACTATGTTTAAATAGTGATTAATGTCACAGAATTACTTGTTGTTAGGTTGATATTAAGATTTAAATAAGTTTGTTGAAGAAACCATGAAAAATAGTCTGTTAGTTCAATTTTATTACAGTAACAAGTGTTCCTGACGTAGGCACCCTAACCTTTTTAACAACCTATACATCCGTAAACCCATGTAAAAAGATTAATTAGTACCAGTCCTACTTGTCAAAAATAAATATCACAGTACAATTATGAGGAGGTTTTTCCCCGCTCGTCAACATATATTTAGTGGATCTTCCAGGAGGACGATAATGAAGTCAACATCTACAAAATTCTGCATTGCGTTTTCGAACTTGCATAGTATCTGTTACTACTAAACTAAAAAAATCTATAATGACAAATAAAGTGTGCAATAGAAGCATATATGTTGAAATTTGGGAAGTATGACCCATTCAAGTGCTAGAGCTACGATCACGACAAAAGTATCAGTTTATAGAATTTGTTTTTGTTGATGATGATGATGATGATGTAGTTTTTGTTATTATTGTTGTTGTTGTTGTCGTTGTTCTTCGTCTACTGTCCATGGTCTGCTTGACTACACAAGTTATTGTGAAGTACCGGTACTACTGTTATATAACTCAATATTAAATATTAATACGTGATTCCGGGAGCTTGAAGAAAGATGTTATTTAAGATAACATTTTCTACAAAACTTTTTAATTTACATATATATATATATATATATATATATATATATATATATATATATATTATATATATATATATATATATATTTTTTTTTTTTTTTTTTTTTATTACAGTAACAAGTGTTCCTGACGTAGGCACCCTAACCTTTTTAACAACCTATACATCCGTAAACCCATGTAAAAAGATTAATTAGTACCAGTCCTACTTGTCAAAAATAAATATCACAGTACAATTATGAGGAGGTTTTTCCCCGCTCGTCAACATATATTTAGTGGATCTTCCAGGAGGACGATAATGAAGTCAACATCTACAAAATTCTGCATTGCGTTTTCGAACTTGCATAGTATCTGTTACTACTAAACTAAAAAAATCTATAATGACAAATAAAGTGTGCAATAGAAGCATATATGTTGAAATTTGGGAAGTATGACCCATTCAAGTGCTAGAGCTACGATCACGACAAAAGTATCAGTTTATAGAATTTGTTTTTGTTGATGATGATGTAGTTTTTGTTATTATTGTTGTTGTTGTTGTTGTTGTTGTTGTTCTTCGTCTACTGTCCATGGTCTGCTTGACTACACAAGTTATTGTGAAGTACCGGTACTACTGTTATATAACTCAATATTAAATATTAATACGTGATTCCGGGAGCTTGAAGAAAGATGTTATTTAAGATAACATTTTCTACAAAACTTTTTAATTTACATATATATATATATTGGTATCAGGTTCGGAATAAATGAAAACCGTGCCTTGAGATTTATCTTAATTAGATGGAAATAACGAATTGATCTTCTTTAACTAAAATAACACGTGTTTGATACTAAAAAAGAGGGAATGTTACAGTTTTTTGATGACTCCCTCTTAAATTTGGATGAAGTATATAAAGCTTTCATCTTGACAGAATGGCATTCACCCAGAACCCTATCTATAAAGTTTCTCGCCGATATTTCAATCCGTTTTGATGTGAGAGCGATTTTATAAGCCCCATAGACATGATAGAGCACTCTGTAAAATTAATATTGGTAGACCAAAATAGCTCAAAATGGGACACATTTTCGCTCATAACTTCCAAACTGGCCTAGTTTTGGATTCCTGGTTTATTGTTTTCCAGAAATATGTGGTTTAAATGCATCAAACATTTCAACCAACCATTATAAACCACCGCTTTCATATAACACTCTCAAACACGTCTTGCGTGCCAAGCGAACACCTATGCCAAGTTGCAACAAGCAATTGTTTTCAACGGAATAAAGTACGGTCATTAGTGTATTATCTCCCTTCATTCCATGGAACACCAGGGCTTGGAGTTGCATGACATAGATACGAGTTTGACATGCAACACACGCGTCTTATCTCAAGATTCTACCACTGTCCCATTTGTTCCCGAGTATCGTACCAGTAACTTACTTTGATGAAATCTGTACTGAGTAGCGCGGCACACTTCTATGTTGACGGCCGGTAGAAATATTTGTTTTTCCATATGCATATATTTCCCATGTTTTATAATAATATCGTTCCTGGGGATCTTCAGCACGGGTATAGGTAGGGTTGCAATGGTGTATTTGCGATGAGATTGGCGGAAGAAAAAGGTGCTAACCATGTTGAGTTTCGGAAGCATTCCACTAATCAACCAAAGTGGCTGTTTAAAGATTTTGTCACAACCATATCAGCATTGCTATTCTACAACAATCACACTGGCGCTCAACTTTACAAAACAAAGTGGAGTTTCTTCATACAGTGTGGTCAATACTATGTAGACCGTGGAATAATAGAAGAGAAAATCGGTGGGCGGTGCACTGGCATTTTTCTTTTTTTCGAATTCCCGCTGGAAACACAGCTGAATAGTTCTCTGGTAGGTAATGTAACTAAAAGTCATGTGGAGGCATCCGTTTCTGTTTTTCCCCTCTCTCTCCCACTCTCTCAAACTGAGTTGTCCACATGTATTGGTAAATCCGCAATCCGAACTTTTCAAGAGTGAATTTAGAATAAGCTTAACACTTCAATATAGAACAGCTTATACAGTGTTATATGGCTTGACAGATTCCCCCAGCGAATACCGCAAAGATTGATCCACCGCTTATGTCATATTATGATGATCAAAAGTGTCGTGCAAGTGAAGGAGAGAGCGCCCAGCTTTGCATTTAAACGAGTTCACATATTGCGGCGGTGGTAAGCGGTTATTAGGCCTTGCATATATATTGGCGCCCTTATAAACGGGCTAAGTGAAGGGACGTAACGACCGATATCAAGTGATCACGCTTAATCAGTTGAACTCCAATGCAATTAGACTAATTTACGGGTCATGCGACGAGGACTTAAGACATTCCCCTGGGCCATTTCGACGCTATAAATAGTTAGGATGTGCTAAAATTGATTTGAAGTTTTCTGGTCTGTAGCTGCACATCGCAGTTTAAATGATCTGATTCTAACGATAGCATCCATTAAAACAATTATCATAAGGATGAAATATGGATAATTAAAAAAGGTAGTAGCATTAAATTCATTTTTAATCTAATGTCTAAATTTAAAGTAAGTTTACATATGTCCACATCAGTAAAAGTGGTAAACGTTTGCAATATTTGAATTAAAGTGTTAAACCTGTCGGTTCATGATGTTCCAGTTTAGAGCAATAGGGGAAACAATTAATTTGGTACCCGCCGAGAAGACGTGTGCTCGCATGCTTGAGGCCAATTTAGTAGCGTTTTATATGAAATAACTTATCAGCTTGCGCCATATTATGATACCAATAAAAAGTACATTCTGCATAACCTGCTGTACTTTTTAAACCATGTGTCATTTTGGAAGAAAGGGCGAATTGTAAGCAAATAACATAAAACGTAAATTGTATTGTTTTATAACACTTGTACAGGATGTACTCCTCCCTTGGAATTTAGTTCAATGAATGGATCAGCATGTACTTTTACGATGAACAAAAAATACTGAAACGTATTCTACAATATCTAATGGATTAAAGAGTAAGAGAGTCGTTTCCCAAGAGTCACTAAACTAAGACAATAGTCGCATGTGTCATCACACGAATACATTTGATGTAAACATGATAAGATATTTATATTACGTGGATACATCGCCGGACGAAAAAAAAAAACATATACCAATATGTTAATTGTGTATTGTATCCAACTCGCAATTAGTACAATAATTGTACTTAAATAGAGTTTGATCTAGTCTTATTATTTAGTTAAAGTTCTTATTGATTGCACACAACGTTCTTGTTTTATTGACTCTTATCTGCTACTTTGACACTCGTCACACTATTGCTTATCCATACCATAACGCGTCTTGACATTTTGGGATTTGTTTAGGATACGTTTACAGACATACCACGCGATAGGAAAATCATTAGGTTTAAAAGCTATCTCGGTGGTTATCGTTTTCCTGTTTACATTGGTAAAGATATGAACTTTATAATTTACCAACTTCTACTCTGTCACGGGCTTTCAAACTTGTTTGGAAGTGGTTCCTTTGATTGATTTGAGAGATTCCAAACAAATTAAGCAATTTATCTATTGTAGTACCAGTAATCAAAACTGTTGCAATTGGTCAATATGCCCAGTGGTTTGATCTTTTCCAACGTTTACAGTTCATGTATGGTAATCATCTTTTAACAGGTTAACTAGACAAATCGGCCACCATTCATAATTACGAACTTTGCATGAACTGATAAATAATCTAGTAATGCTATCAAATGTAAATAATCGACGCTTTTCTTAAGCTATATATAGTCCACAGCAAGGTTAAGAATTTTAAAAATAGTTGTTGACTTTAAATATCACCTGTTGACTTACACATCACCTGTCTTTGTGTTAAATATGCAAAGCAATACGATAAACTTTTCTAAATCATGTCGAGAGTGACTGCAAGTAATTTACAAAACTCTGGCTCAGACTTAGGAGGGCACTTGCATATGAAATGGGTATGGGTGCAAGGCTGCCGTTTTCAAATCAAGGGGCATTCGCTGACAGAACGTTAAGAAATAGTACTTTTTGGGCGAGACTGAGAGAAAGCCAAATTCACTGGCTCTTTGAGTAACAAATTTGCCAAAAATGGGGTTGTTTGTGATTTTTTTGCAAAGTTTTTTAGAAAGTAAAATTTACCAAGAAAGGTCTTTTGGTGACAGCGGTAAAATTTTCAAAATATGGAGGCTTTGGGTGATAAAATGGGGTTCTTAACAGCCTTACATATGCGTCACCTTCTAAACGGGAGTGCCCCGGCTCAGACTATCGTGTGTGGGCACCCAGCTAAATATAACGTCATAAAAAGGTTATGAACGTTGCGACAATATTTGGTTTTGGTCATCTGGACGTTCTTGTTTTACGTCCAAATAACTAAAACCGCGTTTACACTAGGCAAAAGTCGTCATCGAATTCACTTTTATTTTCAATTACGACTTCGGATTAGCATAAATTCGTGTTGTACCTGTTACACTCGCACCCGATTCTGAATTCGCATTCAGAAAAATGAATTACGTGTTTACGCCCCGTGCATCACAAACTTTCAACTTCCGGGTCGACGTTCATTTCGCGCGGTATTTAACATGGCGGTCAAAGTACGCTATGATGAGAGCTTTCTTCTCATTTTCTGTCCACACAGTTGGCGTTCGACTTTTTCGGATTGGTTCTTGTCGGCCATACTCCGTACTAACTGCTGATTTGGAGAATTTTAAATACACCTTAAATTTTTGATTAAACTGAAAGAAAAATTGCGAGTCTGCTAGGTCTATAGTTCGTCGATCAGCGCCAGCCAAGTTTGAAATGAAATTGTTTGCAAGCGGGTAGCCGTTGCTTGGTGATAAGCCCAAAGTGTGCGCCCCCGGGTCAGGTGTCATGCTTGGTAAACTTGAAATCGATTACGACTTTCGTTTACACTCAAAACAGTTGTAATACAATTACGACTTATTCGAATTCACCTCAAATGAATATAGTCATCATTGAAATTCGACTTTTTGAATTACGTCATAATTACGACTGTACCTGTTAACACTTGTCACAGAAATGAATTCGATTACAACCTAAGTGAATTCGATTACGACTTTTGACCAGTGTAAACGCCCTATAAGTGTAGACACTTTTAACGTTATTAGGACGTTAGATGTAACGCTCATCGTTCATAAAACGTTGTCATGTCGTTCATAAAACGTTCTCATATCGTTCATAAAATGTTCTCATATCGTTCATAAAACGTTATAATGTCAAACGAACATTTGATTAATTGCCTAATTAAACGCTAATAATTAATGAAAAAAGTAACTGATGCTATATCGGAAGGGTATATTACAAGGGAATCTGCATTATAGCACTTTGCACTACATTTTTTGACAGACACACATTTTCTCACTTGCCTGTATTGGGAATTGAACCTAAGTCCAAACACTTATCCACTACACCAGCTAGACGACTGGACTTCATTACACTGAAATTTAGACATTATCTACACCGACAACATTAAAGGCTGACTCAGAGATTTCGAAATCTACTTTTCTGTGTAATAATTAAAAACAATCATCTAGAACTAAAAAGAGTCGCCTAAAATGTTTAATTCAAAAGTCAGAGATGAATTGGATTTTCGTTTTCATGCAGTAAACATTTATGCACAATATAACAGTGCCATTTGATACCGTGTATAACAAGAATTCCGGTTTCGAAATTGTATAACAAAGTTGTGGTTTTCTATATGAAGGACTTCGATTTGAACTTAGTTATTTCAGACAGTGATTAGTATATGGACAAGCATTATGTATATGCAAAAAACACGATTTGTTTGAAAATTGAGTGAGTCCTCATCGGGAATCTCTGAACCGGCCTTTAAATGCACGATGATAAATAATGTCATGGCCTAAAAATATGTTGTTATGAAATGTTAACATAATTTTGTGATTTCGTTTATTTTTGTTTGTATTTTGCAAACGTTATTAAAACACTTCATAATGTTTTTGTAAAGTCATCCTAGTATATATAACCTAATAGGGCCTAGTCTTATAATGTCACCTTATGACGTATGTAAAACATCTCACAAAACAACGAACCAAGCTAAAACCAAACGTTAGGAAACGTTTTGTGTTTACTTATTAATGACTTAATTGATTTATTCAAATTTATTTTGCCACGTTTCATGAATAAAAAAAATGGAAATGTTGCATGATTTGAAAATATTGCCGAATTACAGTGCAAAGGTTCTAAAAAGTTTACCGAAGATGCTTCAGTAATATATAAATCAAATGTTTTATAACTTCACAAAATGCGTTTAAATTTAGAAGATTTTGGAAAGGACGTTTTATGTACGTCGTATAATGAGTAACGTCTTAATAACACCAAAAGACTCCTAAGAGATTTCCAAAATATGTTGAGAAACGTTGCAAAATAACATAATGTGCATTGCTACTTGCGCTGCTTCACACACAAAGCAGTCTCAGCAGAAGAGATGTTTATGTATTGCACAGGGTTCTATCACGGAATGTAAATTGAGTTGAATGGACTTTAGTTGTCCTCCAGATCATGCAAGCATGCAGAGCGTGCAATTTCTGCAGCTGGTTCACCTGAACATTTGAGCAGGTAATTCTTTTGTATTCTCTTCATGCTTGGTTTGTCCTATATAGAAGACAGTTCTGACCAAGTTAACCTATTGACCTTCCCGGTTGACCTCCTATGCTTTTGCTCGTGTTAAAAACTTAAAGGGGGATGGCCCGATTTAAGTGTATAAGTTTTTCATCTTGATAGAATGGCCTTCACCCCAAATCCCCATCTGTAAAGTTTCGCGCCGATATTTCAACCCGTTTTTATGTGAGAGCTAAAAACGTAATTTTGCAATCCCCATAGAGTACTGTGTAAAATTAATATTGGTCGACCAAAAAGGGGCACATTTTCGCTCATAACATCCAAACCAAACATCCTTTAGCCCTAAGATTTCACAGGGTAAATGAGAAAAATAGTAGCTTTTTCTGATATCAAAATTTTGACCACTTCCGGTAAAATCTGGGGTCCCTGGGGACGAGGCTATTAGCGATCGGGCCATGGACCTTTAATAATAATGATAATAAGGCATTTATAATGCGCCCTCTATCTAGAAAACCTATTCCGAGGCGCAAACATAAAAACAAAATACTTGAAAAGCAAACAGTTACAAAGAAAAACAGTGAGTTAATTGTCATAAGCAATCTTAAACAGGTGAGTTCTTAAACTCTTCTTGAAAGTCTCGAGTGAATTACAAAATCTGAGTTCTGAAGGAAGTGAGTTCCAGTGAGTCTAGGAGCAGATGCATAAAAGGCCCGGTCGCCATATGAAGATGAAGCTCGAGGAACAGAAAGCAAATGTTTATCTAAGGTGACGTGATGGAATATGTGGTTTGAGAAGCTTGCTGATATAAGAAGGTGCCATGTCATGAAGAACTTTCCAAGTGAGGAGGAGGAGTTTAAAATGGATGCGATAACCGGATTGGCAACCAGTGCAGACTTTGTAAAACAGATGATATATGTTCAAATTTTCTTGTCCTTGTGAGCATACGTGCAGCAGCATTTTGAGCTTTTTGAAGTTTACTAAGTTGCCGCTCAGTGATCCCATACAATAGAGCATTACCATTATCAAGGCGTGACGCGTGACTAAGGCGTGAACGAGTGTCGCTGCAGAATCATCATCAAGCACTTTACGGATCTGGCTAATGTTCTTAATCTGGAAGTAAGTGGATTTGCACACATTTTTAAATATGACTCCAAGATTACGAGCATTAGCGGAAGCACGAATGTTACAGGAATCAATTTGAAGACTGTCAGTGGTAGGTTTTGTTTGATGATATTTAGAGGTAATAATGATTAGTTCAGTTTGTCATTTAATTTCAATTTATTAGCTGTCATCCATGATTTAATATCCTTAATACACAATTCAATTCTAGAACGAGCGGCAATTTCATCAGAAGGATTATCCAAGTCGAAAGATAAGCACAGCTGGGTGTCGCCAGCATACACGTGTACTTGTAAACCATGCGTCCGAGCTATGTTAGCTATTGGATATGAATATATAGTGAAAAATAGCGGACCAAGTACAGATCCTTGAGGGACACCGAAGAGGAAATAATGTGGAGATGTTTATGGACCGTGCCAACGATGATCATGATGTTGGCAATCAATATCTATATTAGAGTCAAGTTGATATGGAGCAACATACTTTTTAGAGGTAGTAGCCATATGTTGAGGCGAGATTCATTTGCATTTTCACAGCATGTAGTCTTAATATATTCATGAGATTATATACTCTACGGTAAAACCTAAATTCATTGGGTAAATAAGAGTTTACCAATTCGTTGAAATTAGTACTCGTACTCACTTCAAGGCGAAATATTGAGTCCTCAATAGCGCTAGTTTCAATAAGTATCCTATATACTTCATATAAAGGGTATTACCCACTGCCATGGAAAGTCGATGTTAGCGAAATTCACTTTGAGAGGGTATGGAGTGGAAATTTTCACCTCGTTTTCTCTGAAAATGGTCAAAGCCTGCAATAATTACACGCAATATTTTATATATTCTATAATGTAACGGTAAATCTAGTAATATAGAATATGCCATCGCTTCAAAGGAAATAATATTAATTTTGACCACATACATAAGCGAACTAAAACCATGTTCCACCATAAATACTATACATATTACAGTTAACATTTATTGGGTATGTCAATCGTTAAAGTTACACATTTTTAAAATTAATATAATGTCATTCAATTTCTCAGTCCCTGAATATAAGTGACCAGCGATGTACATGTAGTATACATTGATTCAGTAAATCCGCCCGGCATTCAAAGGACAAAGCACTCCAGATTCTTTTTTATCTGGAAATTTAGAGCTATTGTTATTGCACATGCAGTTGAAAAAATCATAGGTGTTATCACCGCCACAATTTGGATTGATCTGTCCTCGTTTACGAATAAATAAACCTCGAGCTTCTGCTGTGAGTTCAACTAATAAATTTGATCGTATATTTCATCATTCATTGAAAAATGAAACGAGGATGAACAAAAGTCATTAAAGAAACATAGAGGTATCTAGCGACCTATATGCAAGGCTTGCATTTTATGGTACCGTGCATTGCTGAGATGACTATAAAACCACTGTTTTTTTTTTTAAATCTCATTCAAGATCGGCACCAGTTTACCTGTATTTCATATAGGTGGGTTAATTTGCCGTAGAAGTGCCACGTAATAAATTCAAACAATCACAGGGCACAGGACACATGCTACACAATGAAAAGTTTGAATTCCCCGCGCTATAAGCCTTGTGATTTGTTTAAACCGATTGTTGGAGCAACGAATCCTATTATGTGGCACTTCTACAACTAATACCGATGGTGTTCGATTTCTCCTAAAACGCGGTGAATTCAATAGAAACGGGGTTACACTGCAAGTTATGTCTGCCAAACAACTTTTCTTCCATGACTTTTGTTCATATTTGTTTACTTTTCGAATAAATGATGAAAAATACTGCAAGTAAACTTGCGACACCCCCTGGCAAGGTGGCTGTCTGAAACATGACCTCAGATGACCTTTGATCTTGGTCCATGACCTTTGGCACCATCCACATATGAAGGAACCCCTATTGCACCTTAACCCCAAGTCTGGTTTAAATTGGACTTAACATTTTCGAAGGAGACACAAAACACGAAAACCTAACCAAACTGGAACACACACACACACACATACACACCCCATACATACAGACATGCGCACCCTCGCAATATCCCCCTCTGCTTTTCAAGCCAGGGGATAAAAATGCGGTCAAAGTTAATTCAACGCACAGTAGAAGCTCAAGAGTTTTATGAAAAAAATAATTCATGCTAAATCGGGGTGGTGATAACACCTAACATCTTTTCAACTACCGACCAGTATTGAAAGGTATGTCTACTGTTAATGTATGCAGGATTCAGTTTCTTTGTAGACGAGGCTAGGATAGAGTGCTGATAAATGCAGTAAACAGTAGAGAACACAATAGGTAGGACACTCAGTCACAAGAACACTGTATTTCATGATACAGGTATGGAAGTAATTATTGTCCGCCGTACTCTTAGTCCGGCATAACGGTAAAGAATAGGACACTCGATTCAGTTGACTCTTCACGCAACATTATTTTTACGCTTTATTCCGTTAACGTCTATGGATCCCGGACTGTGGTTCCCGCCGGACTATATCTGCTTTCACACCGGTTTAACAAAGTTTAAAATAGTTCGATATTTTTAACTTGCAAAATAATAGTGTAATTATCTGTCCTGACATTTATACTTAGCTTTCTTAGGTTAGGAAAATTACTCTTATATAACCTCGATGACCTTTATAGCAATTGATGTTTGGCGTTACTGTTTGTGCACGACTAAATCCTTTAAGAAACGACCTTTCAAATGGGGTAAATGAGTGTAATCACCCACAATGTTAAGTTAATGGTGCTTGTGAGTGTTTTAATGCCTGTTGTGTGACGAATTGCTCTAAATTAAATATCTAATGGGCAAGTCAATCTGTATTTTATTGTCTAAGCTTCAGAATAAAATTTGATTCACGCGTCACGTTTCACACAAATTTTCAACAAATTGTGGATCAACATCTAGGAGCGATCAGGTGACAGGTGACGTAAACATCAAATTGAGTAGCAAACTTTTGCATGATGGATTAAGACACGTGCAACGTTTACATTTGTTTGTCGCCATTTTCGCATGTGTTTGCAATCAAGTATGAATGATAGGTCGTATTGGTCAAATCGAGTGGCGAATCGATTCATTAATGATGTCTAGGATAAAGCTCCATTGGGCATTGGGCATCATTTTCATTATTTTAATGTAATTCTGAAGAGTGCTACCCCCACCCTACCACAACTGCTTAAATCCAGTAAATCCAAATAATTACAAAATTACACTATTGAGACAAATTTTTGCCCCTCGAAAGTAGCTTCCTCTATTTTTCCATTCACCATCAGCAAAACAAGTCTGGCGCCACCACTGGATGGCTACCTCGTTTTTTGAGTTCTTTTCTTTTTGTGTGTGAAAGGATTTTTGTGGGCCGCGAGCGCGCTGTAGCGTAGCGGAGCTCATTTGCATATTTGTTCTGATTGGCGGTCCACAGATATTCTTTGAATATAGTGAGTGCGAAAGCCGAGAACCGCCAAATTCTAGTTTTACTTTACAAAACTAAAGGCCCTATCAGTGATTTGCTATACTAGTATCAGAAAATTGAAAAATTCATCAAAAATCAAATTTTTGCATGTTTGTAACAAGTATGGGTATGTTAACATACCCTGGAAGTTATAAGACCAAAAGCAACCTAATAAAGACAAAATGGGATGTTTTAGTCAACAACACGTAATTGAATGACGACTCTTATCTTTGAACACTGCTGTCTTTTACCTTTTCTATCAATTTTCCGTTGTCCTTCACTTTTAAGCTGTAACTGCAAATTTGAATTTTGATTGTTTCGGATGGATCATTGATCGTGATCGTTTCAAAAGTATAATTAACACTCGTCTTACCAAGCCTTTTTTTGTGACACGGTTTACCAAGGGAGGTCTCACTTATTTTGAAATCTACCGTATAATCGACGCTGTCCAAATCTTTTCCTCTGGTGACACGATGGGTTGAATCTACTATGATGTTCAATAGCACAGCGGATTGGTACAAGAATTGTACGTTTGATGATAAATCTCTCAAATTTGGCACAGAATTAAGGCTCGTCCAAAGACATTTGCTATAAGGACATCGCAGATATCTCATGTTTCACAGTGAGGGGGCAATGACAGGTTAATATTGTTGAAAGGTATACGAAATTGTTCGTCTGGTTTATCAAAAATTCTCTGTACATGTTGTTCATGCACGACATATGGGCTGGAGGTGTAGTGACAAAATGCTTGAAATAGCCAAAAACAATCCAATTGCTGGTTGTACAGGGTTACAATACGTTGCTCTAAACTTTCTTAGGAATGTCTGAAATTATTCATATTTGCAAAAAGATTCAAATAAAGACTAGTTTTGACTATATCATATGTTCTGTTTCAAAGGTAGAGGATTAAATTAAAGAAGGCCACTTGCTACTCAATGTGCATTGAATTACATAGACCGTTGACCTATTTGGCTACATAACTAAATATAACGGATGGTGGAAACTATTTCTTATTCTCATTGTCGTATCTAAATGACCATAGTGCTTTCCTTTTACCAAAGTATGAGCAAGGTTTATTTTTTGGCCATGTGCAGTTTGCAAAATAAGGGACCGTTTTGGTTGCTTCCTCCATTTTGATCCCATAACCCAATAACCAACGTATATGAACGATAAGTCGTATATGAGCAAACTATACATATTTGGAACCAAACAATCGGGTATACTTTTCAAGAAGATTTGATTAGGTCCCCATGTAACATTTCCATGGCCCCTTCGCCATGAAATATGGGAAATACGCGATGCCCCAATAGCTAAAAATCTTTTTGCAGACGTGCCCTAGAAACACCAGGGGCGGATCGAGGAATTCTCAAAAGCGGGGCGCCAGTCACTATTCACAATTTGTAAGATTTTCAGGCTCGCTAAAGCTCGCCGAGTAGACCAAGATTTTTTAAAGTCGGTCCAAAATTCTGGACGGGGGGGACTAGAGCTAGATCTACAGGGCGAAAAATAGGGGGTTGGCCGGGTGCACCCACCCCAAATCCTACCCTGATCACTGTGCTTAATTTCAGAGATTCATCATCAAATGCACAATTGCCCCAATATCTGCTCTGCTACAAAGCATGTTACAGAGCCCGAGAAATCATTGGCAATATGAAAATATTGAATAGTTGAATAATTGAATAATTCGCCACCTGCAGCCACATAGCACTCGAGCTTTTCACAAGGACTCCAAGTTCCACGAGGTAAAAATACAGTTAGCTGTAATTTTTGTCAACGCAAATGACGGTTTACATACACTAATCTTGTAACGATCTTCGTGCTTGTGATGGGTTGACCCTACTACAACATGTACAAGCAAAAGGTAGGTAATTTTCTAAAAAGCATGTGTATTCTGTTGGTTACTTCAGTGGACAATATATTTATATATAATCTAGATAAACGCAAAGCCATTAGTACATCGCACATTAGGTAAGCCACATAATTTGTGTGCGATGAGTTTCCTATACCAGCTATATGCGAAGGTTTGTTTTGAAGATGCTGCCAGATTTAGTTCTGTATACATTGGTAAACCATTTTATAACTGTTTTTAAATGCTATTTTTTTAAAAAGTCATCACTGCCGTGTTGTTCTCTTTGTAAACCTTATTTCTATTCAAGACTTTTACGTACGTGTGGCTCAGAACATTTGCACATATAACGCAATGAAAAGCACTGCTCTATAATAATTTTACCGCTGTGATATTTTTACCGCTTCAAGTAGTCTTACGGAATAAAGCTCATACACACTGGTCATTGTGTGTATGAGCTTTAACACGTAAGTGTATAATGTCTTGTGCACTCTCGTTGGTTTATGGTGGGCTCATGCCCCCCGAACCATTTTCATTGGAATATTTAACCATTGATGGGGTACATCAACACGACTACATAACAGGGAAAAAATGAAAAATCAGTTGTACGGATTCAAAATAGCGGTCAAAAACATTTTTATGACGCGCATCAAATTCTGCTGCCCAAAACAAATTAAAAACCACTTTCCTAAAAGTTTACTGTTCAGCAGTAATGGGGGAGTTGTGTCTCTTGCTACTGGTACCTTTAAAGCTGTAAGTATGGGTTTTTGATAGCAAAAATGAAGTGATTTTTTTCTCCCCAATGCGAATTCAGCGCTTCGCAAAGGTGCAGAATTCGGTAACATTTTGATGTTTCTTTGGTATTTTTGTGCCTTTAAATGCATTTCATTCTTGATTTTGTTTCAATCAAGTACATTAGGGATGAAATGAGAATCCCAAAGCTGATAATTTTG
The DNA here is from genome assembly GCA_023653785.1 of Ophioderma brevispina. Taxonomy (NCBI): domain Eukaryota; kingdom Metazoa; phylum Echinodermata; class Ophiuroidea; order Amphilepidida; family Ophiodermatidae; genus Ophioderma; species Ophioderma brevispina. The sequence continues at coordinate 153,527 of JAMKCH010085397.1, forward strand.
ATTTTTGTCCTTCAAAGTCAATTCCGCGGAAGATATCTATTGACGCGATCTTAGTCTTTACATGCAAAAAAGACTGAGAACCGAGTCTATCAATCAAATAATTTGATCACCGTGGCCGTGATCAGGACGAGGGATGTAAACATACTTAGCAACCTGTTTGTGAGGATAGACGACGACGATGCCGACGCCGACGACAGAATCAGCTATGGCTAAAGCCGCGAGGGAGATGTATCAAATTGCCTATATTGACAACACAAAAACCAGGCTTGTGCATTTCATTATAATTGCCTAAGGATGAAAAATGTCACGAAAAACTGTGAAATCCTTCTATATATAGTACTTTAGTAAACAAATACTCACATACTCTCTTACAATATAATTATTGCTTTGAAAAAAAATTGCAACGTAATCTCAGATTTTGAAATAAATCTAGTTGTCTTTTACCAAGAAATTGGCAACAGAAAGGGAAAACGGCCTTGCTCGATTTGTTAATGGATGTATCTTGAACAATGGGGCTTCTACATAGGAACCGTACAGCTTTACGTTTTGAGCAGAATTCAATTCAAGACTATATAATTATCTGATATTCATCGTGCCGCACTTAGTGTGTTCCAATAGAATACATAATAATTTTTTGTTGATAATAATCCCACGAATATCAATCTAACCATGCAAAATAATTTCAAAAATTAGAAAATGATAGGCGTAGGTGTGTATTACGTTAAGTCTGAGTATTATTCTACTGCTGATTTTCCCATTAAATTTTTTTTAATGAATAATATTTTTAACTAAAATTAAATTTCAAAACAGAAAAATTCTCTTGTGATATATGAAAGGAAATATTTATTGTGACCTATCCCAAGTTTCATGCTTATACGAAGACGTTTTTTCCTGTTGGTTTACCCTTATATCACTAATAATTGTTTTCATGTAAACAAGTTGATCTCTTAACTGGAACTTTGATCACCTACCCTATCTTGGGGAATAGTGGTACGTCCCAAGGATGGCCATTTAATTTCATTTGATAGTTTATTTTAGCGTGTAAAAAATATGAACTTCTACGAAAATCTCAATTTGGACTGTGGGGTAAGTGAGGTAGAGAGGGGCAAAGTTGTCGAACGGATCATCCACTTTTAATTGTATATATATTAACAAAAATAGCAAACGCACATTTTGCCTTTTGGTGTTTAGTCCAAGGTTTAAATGGAGTGCTTTGTAAAATATATATATATATATATGTGTGTTTTTGGCGACGGATTTAAACCATAGAAATGGTAAGACAAGTGTTAAATGGTTTATACGGATACCCTAGCGGTTAGGGTGCAAATTTTCCAAAATCCTGGGTTCGAATCCCGGTAGGGTCACTTGCTGGGATTTATTCGGGTGCTCAATTCTGGAATCTCAAATCTGTATACGAGCTATTGATTAAATACAGAATACCGCTCTCCTCCAGGGTTCACTTTGAATTGGGCAAATGAATCATGAAAGCATCCCGTCCTTCGGAGGGGACGTTAAGCCCGTCAGTCCCGTGTACAGAGAGTCACAACTGTACATGTACATCGCTGTCAGTGTCGAATAAGAGTAGGGTGTAAACCCCTGACTGTTCCCAATCCGTCCCCAGTCTCAACATGCAGCAGGCCATGTTAGGAGCGTCCTGTCATGGATACACGCGGCCCCGGATCAGCTTACTCAGTTGAATAAATCCTGACACCACCACAAGCCATTACTAATGACTTGCGGACACGCTAAGAAGAAGACGGATACCAAATGTATTCTTAAAAATGTGTATTAATTTTTGCAATGAACCACCAATTTGACGAATTCGAGCTTCTGTCCACTACACATTCCAAATGTACAGCAACGTTTAATTAAGGACAAACGATGATGTGAACTGGTGTAGAGAAACTGAGAGTCCACCATGACAGTATCCTTGCTTGCACGTTAATATGAAATAAACCGTGAATTTCTAGGCTATTAGGTACAGAGCTGAAAATGATACGTACAACACACAATGGAGAACACAATAGACAGATGGGTGGTGGGGGCAAGGGGGTGAAGCCCATTCAAAACCAGTCGTCCGTGCTGGGCGCTGACATTTTGAATATTGCACGGAATAATTATTAGTTTGGGTGCTTGTATACACACATAATGTCAATTCGATACAAACAATCCGGCAAAATATCAGTTGTTGGATGTTGGGTGCTATTGGGTGGTTAAATTTTGTCCTACCCATGGCCACACAACGAATGAAATGAACGTCAGTCGTCTTGATTTAAATAAACCGCCTCAATGAATACATCTTTTCACCTAAGCGCGCATTGCATTATGAGAAAAAAGAGTATCTGAGCACAATGATCCAGGTGCACTATTATTACATACACGGGCCACCTCTAACACATACATCAATTTGTATCACTACCGATTAGTGTATATGCAAAGCGGCACCCACAGTATGTGGAAGAAGCGGAGGCAGCCATTGCTTTCTATTGTTGGTACTCTATGTTTTCTTTGTGGTCGGCAAAACATGCGAGACGATGAATTTCTAAAGATGACGTAACGTTTTGCCTCTCTATCTATATAGAACCTCTTTGGGTGGGGGATCCTAATCATAGGACGCTCCAATCAGCATCATCATGATTTTCGACTATAGCCCTATGCAATAGGCAGCCATGCTGGACATCAACATCCACCTGTTTTGAATTTCCAGAGATACTCATTGTACAGGTGATATGTTGTACTCTGGTATTTCCACCGTAGAGCAAGGGAGATTTTACATTTAATAGCCAATTGTGACGTCCTATTGCATTGGGTCTGAATACGACTTCATACTTGGTGATTTACATGAAATCTTCCTTGCCGCCACAGCAGAAATTCCATGAGCATAATAGATCATCTGCACACTTTAGATACTTCTGCAATTCAATAACAGGTAACAGGTGAATGTATTGTAGACCCAATGCATGGGTCTCTTGTCCTGCGGCCTGGCGGCTATTGCATAGGGTCTATTGAGCTTCATTTCGAGATTTCAATATGGACGAAGTATTGTTACAGTTTTTACTGCGTGAATGAAACTGGGACTAATATACTAAGAATGATATGAAGCTCCATATCCATTGTGTTTACCATTTAACGTTCATGTGTGCCTCCGCTAGTGTATCATAACTTTTGTGCTCAAACATAGTAATTATTCCATTCTTATTGCTTACTGTATTCCTCATACTGTAGTTTATCCTTAGTTTTTGCGACCCATTTATTTTCTCATTAACACAAGAAATTACAGAATCGAAGCTATAACTTAGCAGTTACTATTCCAAAATGAACCAAAAATATTCTCGCAATGAACGGGATCACGACAATAAATGGGGCGAAACGATTTCATTCACGACTAACCTTCACTGTGAAGGGCTGTTATAGTGGCTTTTTGATTTGCATATTCTGAATAAAATGGATTTATTCACTTTCAACAAAAAAAAACCCGATTAATTTCTAACTTGGTAGAATCATAGGGGATGGTGAGGTTTTGTGTTGTATACGTTTCTGATTAAGTTATGAATCATGAGCGTATTTGGCCATATTTTCAAAAGAAACGTGAATCAGTAATCCACTCAGCCGCCTCAACCCAACAATCGATTAATTTAGTAGGGTGAGAGACCATTATGAAATCTAGTACTTCTGCAGGTTTATGAATATTAATGAGCTCATTTGAATAAAATGTGGTTCCTTTTTCTGTCAGCCTAGTTTCACGACAAACAAATTTGTTAATCCAGGGATGCAAATTCAACGAGAATCACATAATCGATTCTCGCAGGATTCTCGTAGCATCCAGTATGAGAATCAATTTTCCCCATTGAATCATGTATTAAGCATGTTAAGTGTTGTCATTTCAAGTAAATTTGATTCTCGCAAACTCTGACGAATTTGCATCCTGTTAAATATAGATGAAAGATCTTACTGTTGAGCCAGGTTAGCTACGCCGGAGTATTTTTTGTTAATTCTTGCTTCAGCGAAAAAAGTAAACAACAAACCGAAAGTAAAAGAACCCCGAAAAAATTAAACACCCACCACAAATTTATAGTCGATATCCATGTTACCTGTAAGGAATTAATTAATGAAGTTCATCGGCAAACACACTGAATGTCTATTCAGTAAAATCTTTATTAACCCTGCTGTTGTGCCTGCAATACTACACGCATGGGCTAATTATCGCTATGTGGCATGCCGAGTACTATCAACATATAAGTCTTCACAAAACTGATTGCAATGTGAACGACGTGCTTCACCTAAAATAGTGCATCTCAAACCAAAGACCGTAACGACTCTTGATCCATACAACTCCCACAGATATCCTTTCATTCACCTTGGAACTTGGCAAATAGCTACATCATAGGTGTATAAGAGTGAAATAATTTGACTATCATCTGTGGACAATTCGGTACCCGCGTAATGGCTCACACTTCACTAACTAAAGAGAAGAAGGCTCTAGACAAACAAATTAGTTTTTTGGGTTTTTTTTCCAATTATCGAAAAATATAAGCAATCAAATAAATGTCGTAGGGATTGAGTTCCCCTTTTCTTTCGCATCTTTAAGTGCCAATTTTCATAAGAAGTTTCTTTGATATTCGTTTCTTGCGAATTTTAAATATCGCATTAATAATTAATAATAGCGAATTTGTCACTTAAAACTTCGTAATTTCGGCTCACGCTTTTCCGACCAGAAACGGAGAAATGATTCTACTTCTTTGAACAAGTCATATAGCTAAAAAAATTATCAGGAATTAGTAAGTATGTGTCTCAGTAAACCTACCTCACCGGGCGCCAAGAGTTTCCACCTTCGGTCCTTCTCCAGTTCCTCTGCGTGTTAATCCGCTATAACAACTTAGAACCAAGATAACTTTCGTATAAGTTACCGTCCAATCAAGCTAGATGCTACAGTTGGTATATAGGTTCAGTACAGAAATCATCGTTAATGATCGTGAAAGATAGCGGTCATCGGCCTATATACAAGCAATTTTTAGCCATAAAACCGTTACTAAGGAAACATACGTCCATAATAATATGCTTAGAGTTGCGAGTCTGTGAGAATTCCAGCACGTGGTTGATTTTTAAGTGGTTGTGCATTCAAAGTGCGGGTGATGAGAAGTGAGATACTATCGTTGGCTGATGTTTTGCTTTTCAGTGTACCAACATTTTTTTTGACTTTGCGGACATCCAACCGTGTATAAGGTACAGGTCACCACCAGCGACTTGTTAGCTTTGAATGTGACACGCGGAGTCGCCAGGTGTGGCTAAACGTGTGGTATACGGGGGCGGTTGGCATTATCCGGACTTCATCATATCTTGACTTTTAACATGTTAGGCGGCCTTTACCCGCCCACTAAATCGCCGAAGTAAATGATATTCTTCCTGAGTAGTTGGTAAGAGCTATATGAAGAGCATTATTTTGTGTAGTACCCAAAGGAAAATATGGTAAAACTGAATGCCTTTTACTTCGTCTTTCATGAAACAGGTTGAAGACCAAAAGCCCACCTTCATGGCGCACTTGTACTTGAATGTGCTCAATGTAAGTGATTTTATTATTATTCGTCTACTACTCGTTTTACTAATAGTAAAAAAAGCTTACTTTGGTATAGCCTCAAAATAAAGAGATTTTGAGTAGGTGCAGGTAATACCGAACCACAGGTGATATAGACATCGGACTATAAATTTACCATATATTTGTCCTATATCGCAACGTCCCTTACTGTATTTTTAAATACAGTTATAATAATTTAAAAATGCACTTTTGAAATAAAATCAAGGAGCGCATCCCTGCCTTGTTCCAAGAGTGAAATTGCCCTAGATCTAGCAAGAAAAAAATTACGCTACCTCCTTTTTTTTCGGTGATCGTCAGATTTTCCTCTATAGGGGCGTTGGGGATATACCAACCAGTCACAAATATACCATTTATGTTCAATTTCAACTCTTCTACAACAACTGACAATTGTAATGCGGCTACATTTGGCTTGAAAATGACAAAATTTACTCCAGATATGAAAATTAGACGCCATGTTTTTGCTCTGATGTAAAAATTCGGTTTTAATAAAATGCAGCGGTAACCAAAGGCATTTTTTCAACGAGATCAATGCATTTTATCATTATCATTCAGTCAATGTTCTATAGTGTGATTTTTTTTATTTTATTCGAGTCACTTCAGGGTCATTCCATGGCAAATCAACAAATCGAGTACACCATCACCTCATGGATTTCTTTCTTTTTTGGTGTATTGAAAGATATTCATGAGAAACTAAAATCCTGAAAATTTGAGCTCTGTACCTCTTTTCGTTTTCACACTACAGCAATTTTAAATTTGAGGGGGTCACCTCAAAAACATGTACCGGTGTGAAATTCAATATTCAGAGGGCCATAAGTAAAGAACTACACCCCTCAGACCCTTCAAACTTGGCATTCTGGATAACATTTTGCTGCAAATTGCAAATATGTGATCAGAAAAAATGCACCTTGCTCCAATGTAAAGTTACAGGGAGTCAAAAATGGCTAAAAACCACTAGGACAAAAAAGTCAAATTTAGCCTGGACTTGACCCCCCCCCCTAAAAATCAATGTCAGACATTTTGCACCAAATTCTTCTTGAAATATGGTTAAGAGGGCCCCCCTGCTGAAGTTTTGTGCAAAGTTTCAACATGGTGTCTAACTGCCTTATGTATGTAAACAGGCTTCAAAGAATCTAAACTTTCAACTGATATCAGACAAAATTCCCATTGAAATGCACACAGAATTCTGAACTTCGCAACCTGGGTATTCAAGTGCAGTTTTAAGACTTTAAATCCAAGTTTGACCTTGTAGAACTCAACAATGAAATTGAAATCAATATTATCACCTTATTAGCACCTGATCTAGGTATGGACCAAATTTCAGCTTGGGGTCTTGTTTGGTAAGGAATTTATAATACTTTAATTATCCTAATTAAATTATATATTAAACAGTGAACTGTGCAAGTTTGCAAAGTTCAGGTTTCCTGTGCGTTTCAATGGGAATTCTTTCAAAACTGAATTACATGAAGTAGGGCTTTTTGAAGACCAGTTACTTATAGAAGACACTTAGACACCACAATGAAACATTGCAAAAATATTAAGCAAGGATCCCCTCAAACATATTTCAAGCAGAATTTGGTGCAAAATGTCTGACATTGGTTTTTAGGGGGGCCAAGTCAAGGTCAAATTAGACTTTTTACTTTTTGCGACAGCTATATCTCTTCCAACGAAGCTGATATAAGTATAAGATTGTACACAAGGGTAGTATTTAAGAATAGCTATTACCAGCTCAAATTTGGAAGTTATGTCGCTTTTACTTTTTGACTTATGGCCCCTAAAGTATGGTCTGAGTGCTTTTGAGCCATTTTTGACCCCCTGTAATTTTAAATTGGGGTAAGGTTTATTTTTTCTGTTCACATATTTGCAATCTGCAACAAAAGGTTATCCAGAATGCCAAGTTTGAAGGATCTGAGGGGTGTAGTTCTTCACTTATGGGCCTCTGAATATTGAATTTCACACCGGTACATGTTTTTGAGGTGACCCCCTCAAATTTTAAATTGCTGTAGGGTGAAAACGAAAAGAGGTCAGAGCTCAAATTTTCAGGATTTCAGTTTCTCATGAATATCTTTCAATACACCAAAAAGAAGAAATCCATGAGGTGATGGTGTACTCAATTTGTTGATTGGGCATGGAATGACCCTTCATTAAAAGTTTTCGACGATTCTATTCATTCCGAGGGGTATGCTTTATGCAAGAAAATCAATATTGAGGCCAACATTTTTGCATCGCCTCACCTGAAGATTGCTATTCATAAGATTTAATGCGCTCTTTGATGTGAACAAGTAATCTATCGATGTGCATTATAGAAACATGTGTTGTATGGCATGTATGCTATAAATAAGAGAGCATGACATATTGATCGATGTGGCCTTTTAAAGCGAAAAGTGATAACGGTTAGAATGAATTATACGGATGCAGTAGAAATACTAACAAAATATGTCTGAAGCAAAGACATATAAGCTAAGTCCACTTACTTAGAAATGTTTGCACCTTCTGCAAATAGTCAGGGTATGATCATCAAACATAACATTAAGGGGATCGTGACATTTATTTTGAATTAATTATACCAAGTTTCGAAGCGTTTATCTGCAATAACAGAACAATAATGTGTCTATTCCACTATATCTTCGGCTTTTAAATTTCGGTATCAACGCATCCCCTCCAAATAAAACTATATCCTCGACTATCAGCGCATGTATCATCATTTACATATAGTTCATAGGTGGTAGAAGGGCTGCAAATGGTGCACATGCATGAGAAAGTAGTGCAGGTAATATCATACACCTTAAGTATTTTTGGATGCTTTTTAGGACAGTTAAAGTATTTTGGTCTTTAATCGTTTAAATGCAGACTGTCCTATCAACGAAATTCTATGAGAAAATATATATAAATTTATGATCCAAACTATATTTTTGAGCTCTTTTGATGCTTATTCAATGCTTTATTTAAAATAATATTTAAATCCAAGGGTGTTCTATATGGGACACCCAGTGGCGGGTTTGGGCCAAAAATCACAAAATTTGGGCAAATATCAGCGATTTTGGGCCAAAATTGTTAAAAAACTCAACATTTTGGAAGTTTTCCCCCTCAAGTCTGGTGCCGCTTTAAAGAAACTGAATGTCCCCCATGACAGTGTCCTAGCTACCAAAGAAACATTCGGAATAAAAACCGTGACCTGGAGACGCACGGGCCAATTTGGTACAGTGCTGAAACAAGTGATGCATACAGAACTCAAGGAGAACACAATAGACAGGAGGGGGGGTTAGGACACTCGTCACACGGACACTGTATTATATGACACCGCCACTGGGGACATCATTGCGATGACATCATCATTTGCATATTTCGGTCTAATTAGGCTACGAGAGACATTGATCTTTTATGCAAATAAAGGGTTTTAAGTGTGTAATAGAATGAATCAATGTAGTTAATCAATGTAGTTTTATGAAGCTAATATCAGTGTCACTGATTGGCTAATTACATGATATAGCAAGATAAAACCTCTCAGTAAGAAATCAAAATAGTTTTTCTTACTGTAGATCTCTGGTTAAATTAGATCATATAAGAGGTTGAGAAAAAAAGACACATCTTTGATCTTGTCCAAAAACGGCAAATCCCTTTGCATCTTGTCCCACCCCTCTGTGACTCTATCCAACGGTTAATGTCACTATTTGGACACTTGAGAATTTTTTTATATCTGTAAGTCATTTTACAGCTTCAGAAAGTATGTTTTAAGTGACCACAATGAACGTATATGTCCACAATGAACTTAGAAGGCGCTTATGGCAAGCTCAATGTATAGTAATTCGAAAAACAACTGTTTGATACCGATATAAACACTGTTTTCGATCGGAAAACATTGTTTTCGACTGATAAACATTGATTTTCGCGAAAAACATTGTTTTTTGATTTTGTTAAAATTTTAACACTCAAATCAATCTGAAATTGACTCAATTTATTGATAAACAGTGTTTTTCGGTGCGATAAACTTAGTGTTTTTTTAATTTTAAAGGTTACTGAATTTGGATAAAACTGAGTTTATTGTTTATCGAAAAACATTGTTTATCGGCGAAAAACTATAAACTGAGTTTATCAACAACATGGTACTTTTGTTTATCGATTAACTTTGTTTGTTCGATCGCAAAAACAGTTTTTCCGATAAACTTTGTTTTTCGATCGAAAAACAGTGTTTATCGGCGATAAACAGTGTTTATCGATTACTATACATTGAGCTTGCCATAGGCGCTAGCGCTTGATGATATCTGTCCGCCCTCTTTGGATACAGCCATATATTGACGCTGCGGCCCACTTACCGCCCGTGAAATGCCGTGACAAAAGGTTCATTCTATAAATTATTATCCATTATCTTCTAAAATAAGCCTATTACTTTCTGAATCATCAAACACTGAAACATTAAAATAACAATGAGAAGGGCGTAGAAGTTTCGTGGTTAGCATGGCGCTTTCAAAATCTTTAAAAGACTTGGTAGATTATGGGGGATTTCCTCACATAAGTCCCTATGCGATAGGCAGCCATGCTGTAGAGCAAGAGAGCCACGCCGGGGGGGGGCACTTCATCGTGGAAGGGCACGTATGTTTATGGATGTAAGACACCTTTTTCAGCCTCATCACCCAAAGAACCATTTTCTTTTAAAATTCAACCCAGAGACCCCCATTGTTGAAAATTTTACAACTGTCACCCAAAGACCCATATTTTGGGCAAAATTTAGAAAATGTTCACCCAAAGACCTCTCTTTTAGATACTTTTGCAAAAATCTCACCCTAAATCCCATTTTTTGGAAAACTTTGCAAAATTGTCACTCGGAAAACCCATATTTTAGGGCAATTTGGCTGTCTCTCACCCCAAGACCCGCATTTTTTCAGTCCTCTGTCACCGAATGCACTGGGCTTGGAAGCGCGAGCCTTACACCGGTCCATTTCATATGTGAGTGCCCCACTCGGGCGCCATATACATGCACTACAAACACAATCACCGTTATTAAATTCCAGAGATTGTACAGATGATCTATTATCCTATGTATTTCAACAGTTGGAAGAGAGATTTTATGTTAATTACATTGCAGGTGTGACGTCGTATTGCATATGGTCTATACAAGAGAACTGGCCTTGAAGAAATACTGATTTTGTTTCCTCCATCTATTGCTCTTTCAATATATTTACAAAAATGAGAGGCAATCCTAGTAGCAAAAAAAAAGTTGGAAAATAGTATAAGAAAGTGAAGTCGTTACTTTAAAGAAGATCATGTTTTCACATATATGTGAATAAAATGGAAGTTCTATTTGTTGGGGACTAAATGTATTTTTTACTAAAATACTCTTTACAAGAATTATAGATAGGAAAAACAAAATATACAAAAGCGCAGCAAAAAGTTAGTTACTTGTGTGTATCTTTGCGCATCTAGTGGACTACTTGTACTTACGAACCCAATACATAGCTCTGCAGATTAGAGTGATGGGCGAGCATTTTTTTCTGGAGAGGATTTCCTATTAAGCTTTCATTTGCAATCAAATAAAACATTGTTTAATAACATAACCTTTCTCGGTGACATTTTCAGGCAGCGTATAACAAAGAAAGGCCCTGTAGGTGTGTTTCTACAATGAACCCAGCTAACATTATAACATGTCGCTCTATCGAATCAACGTTGAAGCCCGTGGTCAAAAACGAGCTTATATTTGTGACGTACTGAGGGTGTGTGCTCCGTGTAGAGTTGGAGTGCAGAAAAGGATAAATTGTTTTGTGACGTTTAACCCCGTTTTTTAGTGGCAGCATTTTCTCGGATGGGATTTCACGTCCAAAGCAAAAAATAAGGACTCTGTAATAATTATTCAAATTATTATCTTTCATCTTAGTGAACGAGTCAAATTCCTATATAGGCTAATACACGATGCTACCAGCTCAAGAACAAAATCTGCTTGTATTCCAATATAAAAGGCGAAACAATTAAATGTTACCTGAAGCTATATATTCGTCTGTAAACACACCCACATACACCTACACAAAAACACACAGGAAAACGTATTAGGAAAGAAGGTATACCTTAATTGTATACGGGACTACTAAGATCGCACTTGCAAATGTAACTTAAATAAACTGCTAATAAACTTGTGACGTCTTTGTTGGAAAGTACTTTATATTTTAAAGATTTCACTGTTATTGATTTTTATGGCTACCATTTTAGCCTGGTTTTCGTCAAAATACAAATTTTACACAAATAATCTAATAATGTAGACGTCAAGAGAAGTACGTCGAGAGGTCATTTATGGCATGCTGAATGCCCGCTGAATGCATAATAATTAGATAACTTATCTTTTTCCCTTAAAAACATAATATGTCGCTTATAAACGCGCTTTTAATCATCCTTTTTTTCAAAAAAAGTTTTTTTACTCATAAGCAGGTTTTATCAATCTCAACACATACTTTTTGAAGATCGATAGAAGAAGCTAGTTAGAGAAACTGTTTTTCGGCCAAGAAAAAATGTGGTCTTAGCTTCACGCCTGCATCTAAAAGGTGTAAAAATTCACATTTATTGTACTTTTTAATGTTTTTCCGAGATTTATAAACTTTTAAAAAATCATTAAGAAACAAACGTGGTTTCCGCTTAGCGCATATATTTTTAACTTGAGCTAAATTTTGAGCTAAATGAAGCTGGGACAAACTTTTTTCCGTCTTTGGCCTTTTCACTTAATAAAGTTAAGTTCCCTGAAGAAAACTAGGAAGTGAAAATAGTTGGCCCTACTTTTGCAGAGAAAAACTTAAAGACGTACTTTATTAGAGAATTAAAGGGAATGGCCCAATTAAGTTTTTAAAGTTTCCATCTTGATTGAATGACCTTGATCCCAATACCGATCTCTTAAGTTTCACGCTGATATTTCAATCTGTTTTGATATGGGATCTAAAAACGTCATTTTGTAAGCCTCATTGAATACTGTGTAAAGATAATATTAGTTGAATGAGCAAAATAGGGTTCGTTTTTGTTCATAACATCCAAACCAAACACCTTTTAGCCCTAAGATTTCACAGGGTAAATGAGGAAAATAGTAGCTTTCTTCTGACATAAAGTTTGACCACTTTCGGTAAAATCTGGGGTCCCTGAGGACGAGGTTATTAGCAATCACTTCATGGCCCTTTATAGGTCGCAGGAAATGAAATGATAAACCTACTCCAAATCTTTGTGGGCCATTCCATTGCAATAAACAGGGCCAGAAAAAAGAATACACTACCAGTGGCATCATTTGTGGAACTATTGATTATCAGTCAGTACTTTGAATAGATTCACACCAGTCACCTGGAATTTCTATTACTCTTGAATAAATCAATAGTACTACAAATGATGTCATCACCAACCCAAATATTGAATGCTTTCTGGTCCCTCCTTGTAGACTTGACACAAATCCCATCAATTCCATTTGCATTTTCTGGGACCTTTAAAATTTTTTTCGCCAATAAATTTGCCTTACTAATAACCGAGCATCCGGCTTGCCATGGTCATGCACGTGTTATCGTGTTATATGTTATATGCCGTTTTGGTTTCCTTCCGTTGTGGTATCCTCCCATTTTGGTATCCTCCCGTTATGGTATTCGCCTTTGTATTAAATGGAATAAGCGAAGTCGTCCGTGGGTAATCTCGCTTTAATCCGGTGAACACAATGATGCAATATCAAAAAGGGGAAATATCAAAACGGGTGTCACACACGCACGTACACACCACCTCCCACACATACATACACCTTAAGGACAATTTGATGCCCTTGCTTCTTATGTGGTGTTGGCAATATCTTGTTGGCGCTTTTTCATAACATTTATGTAAGGTAACTTACGTTGAATGGACATTTGTTTGTCCTCCAAATCATCCAAGCATGCGAAGAATGGAATACATGCACCTGATTCACGGTTCACCTGAACACTTTTAGGTATTTCTTCAGACGATCCTTTGGTATTCTCTGCATGATTGGGTTATTCAGGACGACTGGACTAGGCAAGTTAAAGACACTGTCAGTCATCCACCCGAAAATATTTGAATTTTTTAGGAGTAGCTTAAAAATGAATAATTTATCTGTATAATAATCCTTATTTCTAGTATTTTCCAACTTAAAGGTTGATAGAAAAGGAAGAAAACAGCAGTGTTCAAAGATATAAATCACAATTCAATTATTTGTTGTAGTAAGTGACCGTACGGACAGTAATTACCAAAAATATCTGATTTAGTCCTTTTTAGGTTACTTTTGGTCTGACCATTTTGTAGCACATGTTAGGATATCTGTTTGTTTATTTCTTCTTTAACCTGGGACACTCAGTGACAATACAAATAGCCTCTGTTCTTCCCTGAGGCCCGGGACCTGTACTTGTTACATTCATGCAAAAATCTGATTTTTGACTTTTTTTTTCGATTTTCGGATTTAGGAAATCACTTCTTCTGATTGTGTCCAAACACAGTGGTTCTCAAATATTCCTATGACCTAGCCAGAAATGGGTACAATGTCTGGCTGGTTCACTGAATTTCGCGAGGTCCTTGTCTGTCTGTGCATTGTTGCTCCAAAGGTGGGCAGAACAAGAGATGTTCCATTGTCTGTGGTGCTGTTCCACAACCACAGGTAGTGTCCTGATTTCCTTCCAGCTAGCCCCACTTCTGCAAGGAAACCTTAGATCGATGGACTGTGGTTCTCAATTTGTAAAGACATCGCAGTTGAGCCTATGAGGAGTCAGCTCCAGGTGGAAGATGCTCACCAGATTCAATACTAATAGATGTTACTTGATTGATAGGAAGTATTTCTTTCCACAAAGCGACTCTGTAGGAAATCACTGATATTGTCTTTAAAGAGACATGAGGGATTTCCAGAGAGAAGCGCCCTCAATTTTTTTCGAACCCCGGTTTTTTGCATATTTGGAATGCTTACCAATGTATTAGATCACAGCTGCAGTGAATAAGCCGAATACGCCGTCTTTATGTAGTAAGATGGTGATTTGGTATTTTCTGTCGTGCACGCAAGAAAATCAAAGCATAGATTTCTATAGCAGGGAAGTTCAAAACGACGTTTGCGGTTTTTCGTGCTTGTTTGTCCATTAAACCTTCGCAACGTTCTCGGTAGGTGGTCTACAACCGATCTAATGCAATTTGAGAGAAATTTGTATCCTAGATAATTTTCTCCTGTCATTTTAACTTCCTGTGAAAGCGCCGTAAAATCGGTCCGAGCCAAAAATATTAGGTTCTGTCGATTGTCAGAGAAGACAACGATAACCGCTGTAGCAAATGCCTAGCCGCATTCTGCTTCAGCGTGAATCTAAACCTGAGTTATTTGATTTCAAATCAATAGAGGCCGTGCACTTCACTTTGCGAATGTTATAACAAAATGTGTTGGGTCAGTAGTAATCGTCATTCAAATCAAATAAATACATGACCTCGAAATATTTGTGTTACAACATGTGACCAACATTTGGCGAGATATTTTTTTCTTCCGAAAATCCTAAAACCGAGTTTAGATGTCTAGTAAGGACATGCAACTTGCAGAACATTTAGGGTCTTCATAATGTCTTCCTAGCCATTGTACTGGGATGGTTGCGTACCAACATTCCTTGCATATTTACTAATTACAAATATTATAGTAGAACAACTTTTCTTATCGTGTCCTAAAACACAGTGGTTCTCAAATATGATCGGCCAGCAGATGGGACACGGCTGGCTGCTTCACTGATTTCCGCAAGGTCTTGTTGTGCATTGTTGCTCCAACAGTGGGAAAACCAAGAGAGTTCAATTGCTTGTGGTGCTGTTCACAACCCACAGCAGGTAGCCCCACTTCTGCAAGGAAACTTTAGATTTCTTGGAGGCGGCGTAATAATAATTTCAACAGCGCTTTGAGCCTGTTTACGGGGATTAAGCGCTATATAAAAAAGGGTTATTATAATATTGGAAATCAGATGGGAACAGAAAAAACACAAAAATGGTTAAAAAGTTTTAAAAATTAACCAAAATGCACTTTTGATGGTGTTGCACTCTGCCGACGATAATAAAAACAGACTATTTCAACAAATGTTTTGCACTTTTCCATAGAGAACATTTCTGCGTTTGTACTTAAAATAAAAAATGTTTAAAAGCGATGATATTTCTAGTGCGAGTCAAAAACCGTACTTCAGAATAAAAAATAATTCAAATAGTTCAGAATTATTTCTCTCAAGATTTGGATTTGGAGAGGGATAAATAGGCTTTAAGAAAACGTTTATTTGGTGTCATTTGGACTTTGGTGGAAGAAGTTAAGTCTATTTTGCTGAGAGACTTAAAACCCTGTTTGGCCATTTTGGCCACAACAAAGATGAATCGTTTACATAGAGTAGCACGGTCTTCAGCAGTGCTTGTGTAAAAACATTAACTCAATTATTATCAAACATAGAAGATGGAAAAATAATTGCAGAATAATAAATTAATATACAAAAGAAAATGCTGAGTGAAAAAAACTGTGCAATGTCCAGCTTAGAAAGTCAAGACGGCTGGTGTAAGTACCAAAGTTTAATTTGGATTAGCAAGTTTCATGGTTGTAACCTACAACGAAACATTGGAGTAAAAGTGAATCCATTGAAGGTTTCGTATTCAGTGGACAAATAGCTCAATTTAGGTAAGCGCTTCGACTCAGTGATGATCATCCATGCGTATAGGCGAGCGTTCGAGCCCTGTGAGATTCAGCTATCTTTTTAATTTCCCTGGACAAGAAATTAACCGCTTGGTTGTCCCGATTTTACCCATGCGATATTTGGGAAGCTGGTCCCGGCTGCGATGGTTATCTCTATGTAAGTTTGCTGATAATGTGAAAGCGCTGTCCCGATATGCGGCCTCACTGAAATGATGAACGGAAAATGGTTTATGGTATGTTGGGCCACAGTGATCAGCGACCATTGTAAAGCGCTTAGAGGCCAAGTAGCATAAGGCGCTATATAAATCTCTGCTATTATTATTTGAAAAACAGTGCAATTTTAATGTTATAGTTTTAATTCAAATCCATTTAAAGAAGACTTAGCCTTAGTTCTTCTCGCAATTTATAGATGCTGAGTATACTGTATTAGTGCAATATCATTACGTTAGAGATGTAAAACCAAAACTCTGAGCTATTGCAATAAGTTCATGAACTGAGGCATTGATATTGACTATTTTCAATAACTTACTCTTATTGAATTGGAACATTAATGTTGCATTGTTGACGATACTTACTTAACTATGTTGCAACAATGGACCTTTTATTTAAACTGATGTGTTTTTCAAGAAGAAATCAAACCACTTCAATTTCATGCGAAAATTGTCTCCTGCTATAATATTATATATACGTGGTTCAGTCTCTCCGCATTGTATGGCTATATATATAAAAGTGGCCAAATAGTACATGGGGAAATGTATTAATGTTTTGGTGTAGGTTGTTTTTTTGCAATACAATTTGACACCAATGTTTTTCCAATACAGAATTTTTTTTTTTTTTTTTAATTTTAAACCCCCTTTTTTCCTGGATTTTTATCAAATATCAGATATCAGTTACCGACAATAATTATTTATACATACATTAACCCCTCAATATTATCCAATTATACTACATAAAAAATGTTGTATGTTTTCCATCTTCTACACAATCACGTTACATTAGTTTTTCCTTGCTGACAGAGGGCCTAGTCATAATACTTTGGAAAAAGGTCTTTAAAATTACAGCATTAGGAATCTTTCTTTCTTCACTAGGCGAACAATTATATCTAAACCGTTTTTGTTAAGAGTTAATTAAAACCTAATTTTTTTTTTGGGTTTTCTTTATACAGATCCAAATTTCCGAGGATAATTGTTGTTCGTTAAATACCAAATTTTCCCGCCAGCAATTATTTCTAGTTAGTTTCTATATATTTCCAATACCTTTAACCGATGGCATGAAACAAATAGATGAGTTAACGTTTCAACTTCATTTCCACAAAAGGTACACAGATTACAGTGGTAATATTCTGTCTTCAACAAATATTTGTGGCCAAGATACGGTGCAGACAAACGATATTGGTAACACTCAAATTACATCTTGGAACATTTGAAAGGAAACTTAAAAATATTTTCAATGTTTACATCAAAATGAGTTATCAAAATAGTTTCCCATCTTTTACAACAGATTTATTCAGATGTTCTTAATTACAGTAATCATGACTTCATAGAACTTTACACCCTTTTCTTTTTTACAATTTGTGAGATGAAATGGTATCATAGGCCTTATATACAACAAATTTTGCTATCAAACAAACTTTTCCATTCCAGTTTTATAGATGTCATTAAACCATAAAATTCTAAGAAATTCGTTTTAATATAGTCTTTTCACCAAAATTTCTTCATACGTAATAAAAGTACCGTGTCTGTTATTAAATCATTGATTAAAATTTTACTCCATTTCTTTCCCAGTGTCTGTAAGGTAGAGGATTATACGAACTTTAATCAATTTATTGTTCCATATGCACTGGATGAGAAAAGCTTTTTGGAGTACAGATGCTGCCTTTGAAGTATATTTTTATCCACTCTCCAAAAACATGCTTTCCAAAAAACTCGTTTTTTACCTTTTGAGTATCAATGGGTTAAAATGAACAGCGTTATCTAAACAGTCTCTTTAACAATCGTTTGGAAACAAATTCAATAATAAAAGTAGAATTCCAATTGTGCCATAGTTATCTTATCCAATTATTTTTAGAGAACTCACATGAGAGCCAAAAATCAACCATTTGATTCACCAGTTCATTCTGAGTAAGTCTTATTCCGTTGTGCATTCTGTCTTGTTATTTTCCATATAAATTTTGAAAAAAAAGATTATTATACTTGAATCAATTTCATCACTGGGATGTGGGGAGTGATTACAACACTCTGATTAAATTTGGGGTTAGCGAATGACTTTACAACTACCGTTTTACCAAGGAATGTCAGGTTGTCTTTTGCCCATGGTTCATTTTTTTTACTACATCTAGAGCTTTTTGGTAATTATAATCTTGCAGGTATTAAGATTTACAGAAAAGGTGATTCCAAGTAATTGAAATTGTTTGGGAAAAGACCAATTCAAACGTCCTTCTAACTTGTCTCGCAAGTTGTCTTACTTCCAATCCAAAATGGTACCTGTTTTATCTAAATTCGTTTTTAAACCAGAAATTCTTGCAAAGTGTCTATAACATCTAAAGCGGTTTTAAAAGGATACAGATTGAGACACATCTAATTCAATGTCGTATCATCGGGCATATTGTACGAATTTGTATTCAAAATTTCTTATTTTTATACCTTGTATACTTGCTCATGATTATTATTAAATTGTAAACACTGACACACAGAGAAGAAATAGGTAAGGAGGACAGAGGATTTTCCTTGTCTTACTCAACTTCTATGGAAAAGAAAGGCGACGGCTTTCATTTACTACTACAGATGATGAGATATTTTATAAAATGTATAAAAAGAAGAATATAAAAAAAAGTAATATAATTTTAAAAATTATTCCAAAAAAGAGGAAAGAAACCGTAATCAAGCTTTTTTCAAAATCAATTAGGATGAAGTAGACTGGAATTTTTTACATTGCTGATTAAAAACATTAAATCAGATATACCCCGTATTAGCTTCACCTATACACAGACCTGAAAGAAAACCCCTTTGTTCATGGCTTATAAGTCCTGGTAACAATTTTTTTTATTCTTCAGCCAATGCAAATGAAGCCAATTTTATAAGACGCAGATTTAGCAGGGTAAGAGGTCTCCAGTGTTTTTATACATGTACGAGGCTTATTACCTTAGTATTAAAACCAAGCATCCCTGTTTTTGTGTCACCGATAGGTTTCATGATCAAAGCATAGTTTATCGCTCTAAACCAAAAAAAAGCCGATATCTTTCCAAAAGAATTAAAGAATTCGTCGTTGAAACCATCGGGACGGAGCTTTCCTTTCATTTTTTAAGCGCATTTTTTTTAAAAAAAGGGGGTTCCGGGTAGTTATGTATCCTTCTACGTGATCAGATGAGAATGTCGGACACTGGTTGATACCTTCCTTTAATAATGTTAGGCAATTACAATCATCCAAATCATTAGCTTATTAGTGTAAAAATTTTTTAACAAATCTAGGGACGACTCTCTCAATACCTTTTTCATCTTTACATCTTCACTTTGGAGTCATTTAAACTTGGTATCATTTGGACACGTGATTTTGTTTTTCAAGTTTAAAAAAGTTAACTTTGTGGTCTTCTTCCTTCTCTATCCACAGCTTGATCTTGGCTCTTGTCAAAACTACAAACTTTATCTTCCTAACTATTCTAATTCTTTCTTTTTGGCTTTCAATTGTTCTAAAATAATTATCCGTATCAAAATCCTTCTAAATGTTTTCCAATTTGTATTTCATCAATTAATCTTTTTTCTTATCAATGGTCCTGCTTCTTTTTTTCGAAGATATTTAATCTGTTGTACACGTATGTCCATAAGACGGGTTTCAAAAAGAGTTGATCGGTAATTGATAAGCAAATCTTGATCAGAGATTGTTTAATGCGTTCGGTAAGTATAGGAATTGCCCGCGTCGTATCTATCTCATTTCGTATCTTATCTTCATCTTTTAACATTACTCTCATCTTTATAAAAGGGAGTTTTAAATTTCCAAAAACTTCGACCTTTCTTAATGAGAAGAAACATAAATTGAGTTTAATTATAGAAGGGTCTGTTAACGGTAACCGGCAAATGACAGGACTATTACTATATTAACACATTCGTGTGATGACTAAAAGTAGGTCTAATGTGACTGCCTTGAAAGGTTGTTTTTCTTCGCCAAGTGGTATCTTTTAAGTCGGGTTAGAGCTCTCCAAGGGTTACCAAATTTATTTGATATTAAATCAAAATTTTGTCTTGCTATTAGGGTTATTTAATCTTCATAATTAAGGGTGTCCAGTTTGAAATCGGCACCAAAATTCAAATACCACATAATATGTATGTGCATATCAAATCTTATAGTATATTTGAAGTTTGGTCATAAGTTAGGGCAATATGTGTTTGGACCATATAGTGCTATGAGAGTTAAACCATACCCTTGTATCTATAATCTAACGCTAAAAAAATTACCATCGTTTATCACTTGCGTATTTTGAACTTTGTATCTAGGTTTTTTAGAGAATAAAAATTGCAATCCTCTGAATACTCTTATGAAGGTGTGAAAAAGGCATCGCATCCCTCCTTCCCATTCTTCTTTAACCTTATCTACCATTCGTTTGTAATGTGGACATCTTGAAGACAATAAATAGACTCATTTTTACTTTTTAATACTTAAATACATCCGCTCTTTTCTTCGTATAAGACCTCTGACAAATTGACTGAGGCTAACGTTACATTCCAGCAGTTATCTCTTTTAATTTTTTCCATTATACTCCTTAATGGATTCCAAATAATTTGATTCATGCTCTCATTTTTTTTGGTTTCTGAAAAAATTATAAGGTGATTTTTTCCCCTCATCAAATGAACTGTAGATTTTGTAGCCAATAAGTATAATAAAAACCGGTATTTTTACCTTGAACATGTAACCACACATCACCAATTAGCCAAAAAACCTCAAATACCGAAAAATATTAATCAGTATAACAAGAAACCAATTAAAAAAATTATATATTATAATAAAAAAAACCGTAAAGGTGATCCACTAGGTGATCAAGGTCCCCGGAAAAAGATTTTACAGAATTATATTGATTTTCTCCTTTACCCATTCGTCCTTGTTTCAAATACTACTCAAAACCGTTTACCCATCATATTATACACAGCCATTAGATTAAAACACCACACACACACCACGCATGCGCCACCCACACACCCGACACCACAAAAACATCCACCACACACCCCACAGACCTACCCAACATCAACCATACAGGACACTACCCACACTACAAACAACATTTTTTGTTAAATACTTCTCCTATAAGAGTTTGTAACAAAACCATTTCTAGTGTCACTCAATCCGTTATCGCAGTTTAAAAAGACATGTAGTGGTAACCCCAAATCCACCCCCAGGAAGATACCAAATAGAAATAATAAATTTACATTCCAGTACGGAAAAAATTGTACATCAAAAAACTACATTTTACCACCAAATTATATAAATATAGTAACAATAGATAGGGAAAAGCAACAACATATTAATGTGATGAGGTCCTTTTTAATTTATAATGTTCCTTGGAAGCAAATTGCTAGCAAAAACTTAATTTTGGTACCAAAATAATAAACAGGTGCCACTATTCCACTGAAGTTAACTATTCTGTGATCGAGGGAGACAAAAAAAGGGAAAACCCAGTCTCGAGGCTTTTTTGGACTCACATTTATGTTGATAATACCATCCAATAAGTATCAATGCAATTTTCTTTCCCTTCCAATATATTATTACATAAAAAGTTAACTATAATAATTTAATAACGTCGTTATCTAAATCAAAATTAAAAATAACCCCATTCTGGGATTTTTTGTACTTTGGTTGTGACGTCATTGTGACCAAAATCTACAGATATCTGGACCTCTTTGATATATGACCACAAAAATAAAGTAAAAAGTACAAAAAACCAAAAATCTTAAAAAAAAAAAAAAAAAAAAAAAAAAAAAAAAAACAGAAAAATTAGGTATGACCAAATAGCAAAAACCATGAATAGAGTATTATAGTTAATAAAAAGTCAAATTTTGAAAAACCCATTTCTTTAACTATACCAACAATCACATTCACTGTGGAGATAGGTTAAAATATTTAAAGGTGGGTGTTCCGATAATAGTCCTATTTTTATATATTATATATATAGGCTATCTTGGTGCCCACGTGGAAAGGCCTTGGAAAAGCACATCGCCAAAATCAGATTAACATTTTGAGCCAAATCGACCAGCGGTTTAGAGTAGTAGAATCGAAAAATTTGTAGCCCAATTGGCCCAGGACAGGGATAAAAATTGGTTTATACCAGATTGTAAAACTTTTTAATACATAAACAGGCAAAACAATCTCTGGGTTCAAAAGCCCCACTGGACATGTTACAAACTTGAAAATTTCCTCCGGCACAAAATAGTGTTGACAGGAACATCCCCTTAGGGATGTTCATCATATGCCAACTGGTCGTACAGAAAAAAAAAATAGCTATAAAAATCAAATCCCCCTCATCGATTGGTCCAAACTTGATATACTAAGGATTGAACGTTCCTCCACATATTTAGGGATTTTAAGGCGATACAATTCTGTGATTTCAGGTAATTTTTCCAAAATTACCTTTTTTTTTTAAATAAATAAATAGTTTTTCCCAGGCTAAATGGGAAGGGATTTTACAACAAACTCTAAAAACTTGATTGATGAAAAACGACGAATCCTCACTTTGACTTTTCAAATTCAAGTGTTTATTATTTCAGAGTTCTAGAAAAAACTCACTCCAAACACCTATCAATTTTTTTGGGGAAAACTGAGACAACAAAAAATGGGAGGTTTTCCTCAAAAAATACCCAGTTGGACATTTTTTTTATGCTGCCAAAAGTCCGGTTCTGGGAACCAAGCCATAATGAGACTCACAAATCTCTTTTTTAAAAAAATTGGTATATCGTTTTTTCTTCAATAAACATTGTAGAAAAGTTAAACAACAAAATCGGGCAATTATTTTGGAAAAAGATTAAGTTCTCAAAAATTGCCTCATTTTGGTCCATTTTTATCCTATCAAATCATAACGAATTTCATTAAGAATCTGAAAATCATGGGTGGTCCTTTTTTTAAAATGTGTTTCTTGGGTTATAGGGGGTGGTAATTGTACGTGCGTAAACAATAAAAAGTGTTCCAATTGTTTAAAATTTACTACCCTTCTGTTCGGTTTGTCATAGGGCTTCTAACAAGGTAATAGTTTTGGGCCCATATTTAGCCTATTGTTTTAGTACACTAAGCTCAAGAAAGTTCAACACGGTCATTATTTATAGAATGGGCCGATTTTGTTGAAACTGGGTTAACTCGTTCATTGGGTCATACTTAAATCCAGAAAATGTATATAGATATGTCTGGTTTGACCTTTCAAAGTGAGACTTTTACAAATGCTCTAGTGGTCTACCATAGACCCTGTGGACCCACGGCATATTTGCCCCTTAATATAATCATAATAATACTAAAACAGTTCCTTACGCCGAAGTCTCAAAGCGCTAAACAAACGAAAACAACCAGTACTATAAACAGAAATCTTAATTACAAAATACAAAATAAACCTGAACATGTACATTAATCATCAAAAACAAGTTTGAAAGATGTGTGTCTTTAGATTTGGGGACTTAATTGACCAACAGTTCTGACAATTTTTAATGTGTAAAGGAAGTTTCTGTTTCCAGAGTTCAGATGAAGCTTTGGAGAATGAGCGTGACCAATGAACGAGTAAACAGAAGTAGATACACTGTTCATTTGTGAAGATGACCGTAAATTACGAGATGGTTTGTATTTCTGTATGAGTTCCTGAAGATAAATTTGTGCCAATCCATGGGATGACATTTGTAAGTTAAACTAATACTTGTACTTAATGCGAAACGCCCACTGGCACCAATGCAATTTTTTTTGCGTAACTGGTGTAATATGTTCACAAGAGCAAGTACGGGGTGTCAAACGAGTCTGGCGGCAGAGTTTTCAATTCGCTGTAGTTTAGCTATTTGTGAGTCCGGTAGGCCCCCACCATAGAGAAGGCTATTACATTGGTCAAGACGACAAGTTATGAATGCGTGAACTAAGATTTCAGTAGATTTTAGATCATGGCAATTCCTTATGCGACCTTTCTTGTACAAAGCATAAGAAGCAGAGCGACAAATGTTATTTATGTAAATGTCTATGCTGAGAACATTTTCCAAGATGACACCGAGGTTGCGTGCACTCTTGACAGGTTGTATTGCAGCGTTGGCGATTTTAATAGATGGTATAAGGGACGGTTTTCTGAAGCGAGATGTGACATGAATAACTTCAGTTTTGTCCTCATTCAATTTTAAATCATTTGCATTTGACCAAGCTTTAATATCATTAATACATCTTTCAAGATTGGTAATCATGGCCTGGTCAGAATCTTGTTTCAGAACAACATAAACTTGAGTGTCATCAGCATATATCATTCTGCCAAAACCATGTGATTCAATGATATCTTCAAGTGGTGCAGTATATAATGTAAATGATAACGGTCCAATCACAGAGCCTTGAGGTGCACCTTCGAGTGGCACATGAGGTTTTGAAAGTGAGTTATGACAATAGATTGAGAACGATTGGAAAAATAGGATTTTAACCAATTCAAGACAGTTCCTGATACGCCATATCTACAATGTAAACGATTGAGAAAAACATCATGATTAATAGTATCAAAAGCTGCAGAATAGTCTAAAAGTATCAAAACAGCTTCATGACCTTGATCATCAGCTAGCAATAAATCATTATACACACGAAGAAGAGCAGTTTCGATGCTATAAGATCTATACGCAGATTGCATTTTACTGGAGAGATTGTTTGATGAAAGGTAATCATGAATCTGAGAAGCACAAGCACGCTCAATGGTCTTCGCGAGAAACTTGAGGTTGGCAACAGGTCGATACGCGATAGTTGTTCAGAGTTTCACAATCCAGATTAGGTTTCTTCAAAAGAGGAGTAATATGCGCACATTTCAAAATATAATTATCATCAAAACGTCATTGACAACGCGACCTGTATATTTTCGCGGCTTCTGTACAGTAAGACGAACAATTTGGCACCATATTTAAAACAAACCGATGAATCTGAAATTTTACCCCCAGTATGACCTTGAACTCGTTTTGCCTTGTAAATCTTTTACTATAACCCTCGGGTAGGGCAAACTATGCCTTTCTGTAATCCTTGAAAGGCACTGAACATGATGGTATACTTTAAAACATATTTTGGCCCCCCCCCCCTTTATATTTTGACCCCTGTATAAACCTTGCCCCTAGAATACATACAAGAACACATTTTAAAAAATGACACCCATGATTTTTGGAATCCTCATACAATTTTAATTTAGAAAAACCTTGGTTGCAAGATTGTATATGAAATTTTCACAAAAATACAGTTCCACATGTACTAAAACAGGATTTTTGGGTCTCTCCGTAAATTTTACATAGTTTCTGAACCAAAAAAATAATGTTAACCTTTCAAGGAAAAATCTTTTCTGAATATAGGTTTTTTATTGACTCACTTTGTACTCCTTTCCTTACAAAAGCCTTTTGTTCTCCACCTATGAAACATAGGATTGTTCAAAGAGAATACCCTGTTGTTGCTTTCCATTAAAATAATTACAAGTGTAAAGTTTTTCCTTAAAAACACAAAGCTTAGTAGTGTTAGTTTTTCCTTAAACATGTTACACATAAGGCTTTTGATACTTTAAATGGTCAAGTAAGTATATTTTTCTGTATTATTTAAGTTGACAAAAAATAAGAAAATGCTTAAATTCATCGTTTCTTTACTTAGTCGGTGAGACGGGAAACGGGCCCCGCGTGGGTCCAGGCTTCTGGCGCTAAGCACCCGGCCTCCGGGTTTGTTGCGACCCGCTCCGACGAAGCAAAGAATAACATTTTGATGTGCTCGCTGCTAATGTTATAAATCGTTTCATATAATGTGGTTTTAATCAAGTACAAAAGTGCAAGTTTTTATACTTTTTATTTTGCAATTGCCAATAGAGCAAGCGCTCAATTCAGACCTGTTGAACAAGTAATGCTAGATTATTTTCTGTTCTTTTCTGAAATACCGAGTAAAGTTCTCCTTCATTGATGTTTTTGACACTTCAATTTAGGCATAAAGGTCAACCAATTTTAACCTTCATTGACTTTAAAACATTTTGATAACTATAATTCGTCGCATCGTTTGGGTCAATGTTCAAGCAAATATATCTAGCCTTTGTTTTTAAGTCAGTTGGAAAAATGAAGACACTTTGCTAGCATCGAAATACTGATTTCACATTGTTTAGGAATGTTTGCGGTGCCAACGGGTGAAGACAAGACATTGGTAAAGAGTTAGGTCGCTGTATGTGTAGGCGTTGTACCAGGAAGTCAGTAGTTCAACTGTAATTGACACTTAACAAAATCAACGTCAGGGTTTCGGCTTAATCATCAACACCCAGTCAATGAGAGAACCCTGATCCGTCTCTACACCTCTCAATTTCACTCACATCCACTTCAAAATGTAGAGAAGGTCAAATGGTACGTTCAAAGTCAAGAGTTGCTTGGCGTAACAGTGAGCACGCAATACTTTAGGAGAGAGATTGTTGCCCTACTGCGTTGGTTTCTAGAGAAAAACCTCTTGCTTTTTAGATATGGACTTTCATAAATGTGTTATAGATGAAATGTCAACGATTAATTTAAAAAATAATTGGCCGGTAATAGGTAGCTATTATGCTGTCAAGAAAAGTGGCATAGAATCAATGCAATGGCGTGGAAAAACAAACCGCCTTCAAAGAATTATGTTAACATTTCAAAGAATTGTATTTTAAGGTAATCCAGCAATTATTGGAGTAGTAGTAAAAGTAGTAGTAGTTGTAGTAGCAACAGCAGCAGCAGTAGTAGTAGTAGTAGTAGTAGTAGTACAGGGCGTCCCAGAAAAAAATAATCCTGAAACAAAGGGTTAATTTGTCGAAACTGTGTGCTGTATGACTGTAATAATTATTTTACTATAAAGTAGAAACAGGACGCTTTCAAATGATATCTTAAGACCATTTCTCCAGTCGTGCCTCATTTGCTTTGAAAAAGACATGTTAAACCTCACTTGTGACAGTTGGGGCATAAAGATAATAGTACTGATAATGTTTATTTTTTTTTAAAATGAGCATGTTTAAAAAGATTATTATTTGATATTTTAGTAAGTTAGCTGAATTATGCACCAACACCTTCAATATATCCGTCCTCTCTTTCGATACAAAGTTTGCAACGACGTCGCATATCAGCCACAGCCACTCTGACCATTGCAGAATCATCACGTAAGACTTCTATGTTGAATGCGGGCTCGCAAATCCTGAAGGTTACGCGGTGGACTGATGTAAACTTTGTTCTTCAAATATCCCCATAAGAAAAATTCACAGGGGGTAATATCAGGTGACCTGGCGGGCCATTCCACAGCATGTTGATCAATATAAATATCAAGGGCTAACTCTTGACCAATCTTTGAAATGGGACATTCATATAAATACTATTTGCCTCACTGTTTAAGTATATAGAGTTATTTTATCGTATCAGGAGATGGCTGTCTATACAAGATAGGAATATCATCTATAAAGCTCTTGTGCTTCCTAGGTTAAACTATTGTGATGTTGTGTGGGGAAATTGTAACCAAATGTTATGTGACAAGGTGACACGTCTGTAAAACCGGCAGGGAGGGCCATCCTTAAAGTCCCTGTCAGAACCCCATCTTACCTAATCAGAGAAAAGCTTGGGTGGAAGGCTCTTTTGGTGAACGTAGAAAAGACAACCTGTGCCTTACTATGTTCAAATGCTTATCAGGTCTTGTCCCAGATACACTTCAATCAGGTAGACGTTCATTCGTATTTCGTGGGCCAAAGCTTGGAATGCAATGACTGCCAACATAAAATGTCCGCTTCCACACAGTGCGTCCAGTTTTAAAAATCAGTATCAAGTTTAATGAAGAAATAAAACAAACAGCATGATTCAGGGCTACACAACTGTCTCCAAATGGTCATGAAGGTTATTTCTGTGGACAGGTGCACTGTCCTATGCCCACCAAAAAGACACCATTTTGTTGCCGTAGGAAATGCAGTTCAAGTTCAGGCACAGCATCGTGGCTAATCATCTGGAGATAAGCTTGCCCATTGACATTTCGTTGGAAAAAGTAAAGCCCAATAAGCACTCCAGAAGTATCCAGACTGTAATTGCAACTTGGAAGGTTCCCAGCTGGTACTTACTTAAAGTCTACTTCAAATTTCGAATATTATTTTTTGTGTAAAAATGAAAATAGTCACTAGAACTACGATAGTAACCTAAATGCCACAATGCCGAAATTTGAGATGAATCGGATTTTTCGTTTTGATGCAGTAAACATTTATGTGTAGTATTACGTCCCATAGGATACTGTGTATAACAAAAATTCCGGATCCGGAATTTTATAACAAGTTTGTGATTTTCCTATATGATGGAATTCGATTTAAGTTAGCAATTTCACACAGTGATTGTATATGGACAAGCATTATGTACATGCAAAAAACACGATTTTTTTTTTAAAAAAAAAAAACAATTGAGGGCGCCTCCTCAGTGAAATCTCTGAGTCGGCCTTTAATGACGATGTGGTGGTTAACCACACAATTCATAAAAATTGCTTCGTCGCCAATCGTGAAATGCTCCAGAAATCTCGCGTCTCTCTGACATCGATCGAATAGCCACTCGGCAAAAGTCATTGTGCTGAAGTTGATGGCGAATGCGCATTCTGAATGGATGGAAATTCAGGTCAATTTTTGTTATCCGGTTGAAGGATGAACGGGAGAGTCCAAGTCCATTTCTTCTTGCAGTGGTTTCCCTTGTATGTTCAGTAAAACTGCATTAGTGTTGTTGTCAGTTCTCACTGTGAGCTACTGTGCGTCTTCTCCCTGAGTGACCCTTGTTCCAATGAAGGCTTGTGCCATGATCTCCATATTTCTTCACATTTGCCCACATTTTCGGCTTATATGACGGATCCCTGTAGGGAAAGTCTTCCCTATAAAAAGCATTTTGAGTAGCTTTGTAGGCTCTTTGTTTCATGAGATGTTGTCACAAGGAACACTCTTTGCTGCGTTGTAGGCTGCGCCGTGTTCTTACTTAAATTTTTGAAGTGTGAATGTATTTTACCATTGAATTGGCCTAATTCCTCAAGTAAATTCTTATTACATAACCTAACAATGATAAAATTTTTTTTTGTAAAAAATCTGGCCATAATCTTTCCACCTGTTTGCCAGATAGGCAACAAAATAAGCATTCCATACCACACAAACAGCTTTAATGTCACAAGTGAGTTTTGCCATGTCATTTTCAAAGCAATTGTGTTTAATGATGCATGACTGGGGAAATACCATTAAAGTGTCATTTGAAAGCTTACTATTTCTACTTTATAGTAAAATATTTATTATAGTCATACAGCACACAGTTTTGCCAAATTAACCCTTTGTTTCAGGGTTATATGGGAAGCCCTGTATAGTAATAGGAGGAACAGCAGTAGTCGTAGTAGACTAGTTAGAGATCAGGGAGATCTTAAAGAACACTTTCGGAAAAGTTAAGTGGCATTCCTCTTTTTACATTGCAAAAGGTTTTGTCTATTTCAGGATCAGCCAGATAATTATCCATGAACGGGTCTGAATTTTCGATCAAGCAGGATCTTCGTCAGATGCAATTTAACAGCATTTGCATTTTCAAACTTGTAACTTACTGAAACAATACTTTGCTCCGAAATATCATTTATCTCTGTCTGACTCAAACTTATACTTTAGCGAAATTGTCGATAGTTGGAACATTTCGAGTCCTCCACAGACTTAAACTATTATTCCTTTACTTTTGCATTTCCTGCTTGCCTTGTACTTACATTTTGCTTTTATATTTTTCAGTTTTTAAATAATTTTTGTCACTCGAGATTAAAAATCTCACCAGAGCTCCACGGGGATGCATTTAAAACCTAGTGCTCATTAATTTCTGTGAAATCCACAACCACATATTTCATTTCAGAAACTTTCTGTACATTTGTTAAAGGTCCAAACCATGAAAAAGTCAATCGATGCCCTGAAAATAACAAATAGTATCAAACTTTAAGTTATCTATTAGGAAACCGATGCGTCGTATGTATACATACCACGCATAAACCCTTCGGCACCAATAAGACCTTGATATTTCCATACCTATACAAGAAGACAAGATATTTTCTTAGTCTGATTTAACAACTTCAATTTCATCAGTAAATATCTTTATATATGCTATTAATAGATGTTCGTTCTTCAGGCTGACTGAAAACCTCTAATTAAAACAAGATTGTTGCGAAGCTTAATATAATACAACGAACTTTTAAAACATAAGCCTTAAGATGTCTTGAAATAAAACGAAAAGGAATCTGCGTGGTTTTATGGGCGATACCTCTGAACATGAAGTACTTAAAGCGAAATGCCAGGCTAATATAATCTATGCTTCAACACTTTATAAATACATTTTTTTTTTAAATCTAATGTCTTTAAGTCAGAAAAAATATTATTAAAACGTTTATTACCTTCCGTATGATTGCAACCATTTTGATCGGCCCACGTGAAAAATAGAAATCATGATGGTTTGTAGTACATATTGTGTCTTGAAAGAAGTAGCCAATAAATGAAACAATCAAACCTTTTCAGTAATATTATGTTCAAGAATTCGTCCCAATTTTTTAACCCTCGTCCTACCAAGGAACTTCGCTCCGGTGGGCTAAAATGCCAAACACTTTCGTAAAAACCTTCTAGGTAATCATCCTTTTCGGTCATTTTAGCGAAAAAAAATGCTAAGGTAGCACCTTCACCGGGGTTAGGGTATGCCGTCAAAGTCGAAGGGTAGGGGGGTGGTTGCCACCCAAGGATATTTTATGGTGCATTTTTGAAAACATTATGCACAGTATGGCTCTAAAACTCTGTTTATGAAAACCTAGCCCATTGCCATAATTTAGAGCTGAAAACCGCATGAAAATCCGATATTCCTACGTTTTTTTAGCGCAAAATTGGATTTTTCGCCTATTTTCTGTAGAAAATGCCAATTTTGCCGACTCGCGGACTTGATGACATCATTGTGACGCCATACTAGGTATGTTGGTACTTATTTTGATATTAATGGAAAGAGGAGGACCATAGCTATCCACTGGTATCAAAATCAGAAGCATCGGCTGCTTTATAACGAATTCTCGAAGGGGCGGTAATCGATCGTTAGTGATTTTCTACTGGACATACTATATAATCCGATTTAATGATCAGGAGTAGTACCCTGGGCATTCCACAGACATCTGTTTCGGTCTATTGACTTCTCAATTCACGTGACCAATGCCGAGCAACATCACTAATGCCGAACATGGCAACCTCCATAGACAACATTTGTTAGCTAATTATGCTAATAAGGCATTCTTATGCCAGTAGATATTTTTTTCTTTCACACCGCAAAGACATCTTTTAAAACATACTTAAATTAAAAATTAGCCTGCTATAGTAGTTTCAACCCATCGTGTCACCTCTAGTACTTTTCCGAAGGTATGGGCATTGAATGAGGGGCATGTTCAGTGGGTGGAAATTAAAATTCCACGCTAATCTATTGAAACATGGAATCTGATACCAGAGAAAATCAATTCTATGCTTAATGAACGCATTCTGAATAATCGTATTTGCTTTAGTGGTATTCAATGTAACAGGTGAATTAATGTTACTGACTTTTGAGCGCCCGTTTTTGGAAAATGAAAGGCCACATTATCGGAGCTTAGTTCGTTCATGAAACAGGTGAATCGCGCCACATGTTTTCTTTTAATGCCTCCTCTCCCAACTAATCGACGCTGTCCAAAACTTTTCCTCTGGTGACACGGTGGGTTGAATCTACTATAGTACACTTTAAATACATTTCATCTTGCCTGATTAACGGGAAATGCAGGTTTCGGGAAACAAGGCATGCTAAAAAAGGCTTACTGTGCTTACGAAACGAAACCAGGCGAATAAAAATAGACTCGCACTAGTTTATAAATTAAACGCTTTATTCCGTCATACACTTTGACGCGTAAAGAAATAAGGCGTGTTTTAAGCAATGTGTACATTGAGTCCATACGTTTCGAAAGATATAGTAATCCTTCAAAACATTCTTACCAGCTTGAAAGATGTTTCTTTCAAATGCAAAGTTTCAGCTCAAATATAATTTTCCCAAGAATTGTGGGTTACTGTATTATGTTATTGTATGTTCTATATACGTCAACGAAGTTGATTATTGAATAGACAAATCCGTAGATTCGCTGGCAATTGCTTCTACAACAGTTATTTGAACGTTGTTTTGTTCACAGTACTCTATGCATATCCTGAAACAAGAATAGTCTTTTAAAAATGAAAACCACCGCTTACTGATGATGTACTTGTTAATGTGAATATTTCAAATCATAGGAACCCTCTCTAAAATAGACTATAAAACTATTATAAGCTATGCAAAATAAGCTGAAAATGGTGTTTGTGTATTGCTTATACATTCTTAAAATAATTTACTTAATGTTGATTAAAAAGGGAACACGCTTGCCTGTTGAACAAATGTTTTGGTCAAAGATGTGCAAACCCACGAACCCCTACTTGACCACTTAAATGTAAAAAATAGATGCACACATTTTGTGAAATGGACTCCACAAAATTAGAGTTATATAACACAAATTAAGTTTGGATGGGCACACATTTGTGTAATGACCGGCTCTTAACCTCCTGCTTGGGTTCTTTTGAGATTGCCAAATATGGCCGTTAGTGGCTTCAAGTACGGAGTACATCACCAATCCAATCTATAAAGATCAGTGTATAATTCCTGTACAAACGCTGTGCCTGTTTATCTGTAAATTGACTATGCTGAAGTTTGTCCAATGATGTTTTGTCCAATGGCACAGTTAAAGATTGATACAAACTGCTACCAGCCCTCACAATTCCAATAAGGGCCGTGGAAATATGAGGTACTTGCACGCAAGGAATAATTGTCTGTAACAGCTTAAGAGTGCAAACACTGTATATGATGTGGGTTTGATCAATTCAAAATCAATCTTCCTAATCTGATCCGATTTATGTGACCTTCCCAGGTATCACAAACACACACAGACATTGTAGTAAACTACATTGTAGTAACCAAATGAATCCGTTCATGCCAGACTGTCTTCGAAATTGATAAAAAAAAAGTCAACTATTTACAATCTTGAACTAAATATGTTGCCGTCATGTTTGTTGCTTGACATTTGTACTACTCGTGGCCAAGTGGGTATTCTCGGTGACTTCAATGTTCACGTTGATAATCCCTTTAAATGGAATTCCAAACGTTTCTTATCCACTTTGTCTACGTATAGGTGTTGCCAACATGTCCATGACCCACACATAAAAACGGTCACACCCTTGATTTAGTGATAACTCGACTTGATGATATTGTTCATATTAACTGTCTGGTCCATCCTTTGTGGTATTCGGATCATCACATTATCATGTGCTCTGTTCGGTATGTTAAACCACCTCGCGAGATTTTCGTAATCTTGACATTGATCAAGTCTACACTCTTCTCGGTGATCGTCTTCGTGCAGTCCCTGTTGATTGTGGTGATCCGGATACATTCTGTGATTATTATGAGACCATTACATCTTCTGTTCTAGATGAACTTTGCCCTATTGTCACTAAGGAGCATACCATCAGGACACGCCTTCCTTGGTACAACAGTAAGATCCACCAGGAGAGCCGGTGTGAAAGTAATAATAGTCCAGCAGGTATCATAGTCCGGGCTCCATAGACGGCAACGGAATAAAGCGTGAAATTAATGTTTCGTGAAGAGTCAACTGAATCGATTGCCCTATTGCTCACGATTGTTCCCGGACTGTGAGCCCGGAGGACTATATCTCCTGCCACACCGGGTTCGGATGCGTCTTGAGCGTATATGGCGCAAATCACGTTCTGAAACTTCTGATGTAGACTACAATTGGCTTATTGTTCAGAAAGACAAACTCAGCAAACTCATTGCTGATGCTAAATGGGACTTTTTACTGACAAGTTTCTTTGTTGTAGTACTAAGGACATGTTCGTTACACTAAAAAGTCTTTTGAATTCAGTTTCAAGGGTTTTGCCTAGTGCTAACTCTGGCGCTGATCTTGCCAATGATTTTTTGTAGATAAGGTTGAAAAGATTAGGGATAATATGTCTGTCAATGCTGAATCTCTCCAGGCGGATAGGATTTGCGAACGCTATGTCAGGTTTTAAAGCACTCTCTGAAGTTGCTGAAATAATTGGCCAAATGTCCAACAAGGCTTGCATTAAGGACACAGTTCCTTCCTGACTCATTAAACAGAACTTGAAATGTCTATTACCAGGATAGTAAACAATTCATTTTTGACAGGCATATTTCCTCACACTTTGAAGCATGCTATCATTGTGGAGGAGCGTGGCACAGTGGTTAAGGCCTTTGCCTCTGGTGCAGAAGGTCCTGGGTTCAAATCCCACTAGGACCGTGAAAATCAATTATCCGCTCTCCCCATGCGGTTGCATCTGAAAGACGCCGGGCAGATGAGCCATGACAAAGACCTCGCTACAGTCTATTCCGATAGGGTAATCCCTCTGGTGTCGGAGAACAATGGACTGTCATGTAAACCCAGTGTGCTATCTGTGGCGCCCAGTTGTCAGCGTAATCTCCTTGATTACAGCTGTTAATGCCAAGATATGCCTGACATAAAAAAAAAATTATCCCTGTACTTAAGAAGATATCTTTGGATCATGATGTACTTAAGAGCTATATCAAATTCATTGCCAAATTGATTGAGAAGGCAACATCACGGCAGGTAATCAGCATGTTGGCGATCATGATCTTGGTGAGCCATTGCAATCTGCATATAAATCTCACCATTCCACTGAGACAGCCCTCCTCCAGGTTAGAAATTACATTTTTCAACCCTTGCATGCTAATAAGGCTATCTTGCTTGTATTGCTTGACTTGAGTGCTGCCTTCGATACCATTGACCATGATATTTTGATTAAAAGGCTTGGAACCTGTTTTGGTATCACAGACACTACTCTTGCCTGGTTTAGATCATATCTTACTGACGGAAGTACCCGAGTGATGGTTAACCATGAAATGTCCAAGCAGCATATTTTCAACTACTCTGTTCCTAAGGGCTCCATTGTCGGCTCCATAATGTATACTCATCCAGTCGGTGACATTAGGAATCATGATGTTAACTTTCACTCGTATGCTAATGATATACAGCTTTTCTGTGAGTTTAATCCAAAGATTCCAGGTGAATGTGATAATACTCTTCAAAAACTTTCAAGCTGTATATGACATAAACACCTGATTGTCAAATAACATACTGCAGATGAATCAAGAAAAGACAGAATTTATTGTCTTTGCCACGCCCTGTGTTTTGAAAAATCTGCCTCCAATACAGTTAGATCTGGGTGATACCTCTGTTCCTGGATCTATGTGTAAAGAACCTTGGGATTATGTTTGATTCCACCATGAGCATGATGAGTATGTCCAATCAGATTGGAGCAATCTGTAAGAGTGTAAATTACCGTATTCGTAATTTATGGCGTATTCGTCGGTTTATCACTTTTGATGCTTGCAACCATGCTGTACGATCTTTGGTCTTGTCCCGCATTGACTATGTCAACTCATTATTATGTGGCGCCAATGAAATAGATCTCAAAAGGCTCCAGCGCTTGCAAAATAAAGATGCGCGCTAAGTGTTCGCATGCGGTCGTGATCAGAGTTCGTCACAGCTTTTGATCACTCTTCATTGGTTGCTTGTTAAGAAGCGTCATAGACACAGGATCCATCACTGTTGTGTTTTTCAACAAATGTTATTCCCCAAAATCCTGGAGTGCGAAAAACATTTTGATTTGAATGCCATGTTCCTTAAATATGACGGATTAAAAGAGCTGACGATCGATAACTTGCCGATTGCACCCCAGAAGGAATACAGCCACAGGAACGACACAAATGACTCCCAAATACCCGCTAAATGAATTGTACGGGTTTGTTAGGATTTACTCTAAATGTTTACGGGAGAAAAGTGCAGTGCTTGTGTGGACTAGAAATAAGATAACGACAATGGAAGACAGTGTCTTTAAAAATGTTACAGTTTTACAATTTGATGCTAAATCACGTGATTTGAGCAAATCATGTCTGAATACTTATTCACGTCCACTACAAACAGTATAATGTCAACGGTATGAATAAAAAAGTGTTTTTCAAAGTTCCACGGACCACTTCTTGAATTCGTTTCCCGAGTCAAACTGGTAACAGCGATGGACTTGCTCTCATTTATAATTGAAGTTATCTCATTTCTGGTCCACACAAGCACTGCACTTTTCTCCCGTAAACATTTAGAGTAAACTCCAGCACTTCCTCCAGGGCTATTTGGAGTCGATTGTGCGTTCTGGGTCTGTATTCCTTCTGAGTGCAATCGCAAGCTATATCTATCGACAGCTCTTTTAACACTTAATGCCTAAGTGTTTTCACTCCAACGTTGTGCCTAAGGGGGTTCTGGAACCCCCTAAGGAAAACCACTTTCCCGGAGGAATTTCAAATGAAACTCATAACACCGTTGAGGGGGCATAGACCAAGGCCACAGGGCAGTATAAAAAAGGGCCGGTTTATCGTCTGGAAAAAGTAGGGGCAAATCATTTGTTTTCGAATGCGTCAAAATCGCTCAAAAAACACAAAAGTAGGATTGACGTTCCGCGACCCTGCTTCAACATGCATGACACATTGCAAATCATTTTGTTGTTTATCTTTGCTCTAGCAAGAAGACAATCCAATTTAAATCTAGTAAACACAAAAAGTACCATTTGTACAATTCTTGTATGTTTGTGGGGGCAGTCATTTTTCCATAGGTTGTACAGCAATGGCGCGCAGTCGCTTCGTATGGAATCGCTTTTTTTCAGCACAGAAAGGGTTTATTATTTTTTCTGATTCTGTAATTAATTTTGTTTCGATATGAACATACATAAGCAGAAAAATATTTCTGGCAACAGGGTTTGCTAATTTTTATTTTTAAAATCACACTCCCGGTGTGCCTAAGGGGGGGGGGTTCCTAGGGAACCCAAGCTAATTAATCATTACCGGGCAAGAATTTTAGTAATTTTTTGTTGTTTTATACTTTTTGGTGAAAGTACACAATTACAAAAAAATTAGATGTTCGAAAATATTTTTCACGAGTGACAAATCGCCGGCGAAAAAAACAATCTTGGGGATACTATGGAACACCCCCCCCTTAGCACTTAAGTGTTAATCCGCCATATTTAGGGAACATAGCAATCAAATCAAAATATTTTTCGCACTCTAGGATTCAAAAACACAACTTTGGCATTCAATGCGCCATACGTGGTTAAGAACCGATATTACAATTTGAAATCATTTTGTGATTATGAAGTCTTTTTTCTGCATAATGCAATACTTTTGTCCAGTGTGTGTATATCCAAAAAGGGATGGCTCTTGTCCATATGAATTCTTTTTCAATGCCGTTGTGAAAGTAATCATAGTCCGTCAGGTATCATAGTCCGGGCTCCATAGACGACAACGGAATAAAGCGTAAAACTAATGTTGTGTGAAGAGTCAACTTAATCGATTGCCCTATTGTTCACCATTGTTCCCGGACTGTGAGACCGGCGGACCATATCTCCTGCCACACCGTCATGTATGTTTCCAACAAGATTGAATTAAAGCGGCACTGGCACATTTTCACAAAATATGAAATTTCTTCAATTTGCTCTCAAATGATAGTCTATAGTAGATTCAACCCATCATGTCACCAGAGGAAAAAGTTTGGACAGCGTCGATTAGTTGGGAGAGGAGGCAGAATATGTGGCCCGATTCACCTGTTTCATGAACAAACAAACACTATGAGCTAGTAAAATCTCAATTCCCTTGGCACAGTTCAGTAGCTTCCATTCACCAATGTATTTAGAAAATACTGCCCCTGGTTTTGGGTATGATATATGATACCCAGATCACACAAGGTCAGTTCATGTCAATGCATGTATAAGTACAACCCACTGAACTGTGTCCTTGGTGGATGAGCATATTGTAACTCATAAAGATAATCCCGCCTTTTATGTTACCATCATCTTTACATAGAGAGTACAAAGACTTTTGTTCCTTCGTATCCAAACTACGAACGTTCTAAATTCATTAACATTCAACTGACCAAGCCTGTTACATTGAATACCATTGAAGCAAATGCGATTAGTCAGAATGGTTTGAGAGTTAGAAGACTTGAATGGTTTCATTGAGCATAGAATTGATTTTTCTCAGCTATCGGACTGCATGTTTCAAGCTGTTTCAATAGTGTGGATTTTTTTTAATTTTTACACACTGCACATCCCCTCATTCAATGCTCATACCTTCGGAAAAGTACTAGAGGTGACACGATGGGTTGAATCTACTATAGGCCATAGTACATGTGGAACTGTATTTTTGTGAAAATTTCATATACAATCTTCTAACCAAGGTTTTTCTAAATCAAATTTTATGAGGATTCCAAAAATCATGGGTGTCATTTTTTTAAATGTGTTCTTGGATGTATTCTAGGGGGCAAGGTTTATACAGGGGTCAAAATATAAAAGGGGCCAAAATGTGTTCTAAAGTATACCATCATGTTCAGTACCTTTCAAGGATTACAGAAAGGTATAGTTTGCCCTACCTGAGGGTTATAGTAAAAGAGTTACAAGGCAAAAACGGGTTCAAGGTCACACTGTGGGTAAAACTTCAGATTCAACGGTTTGTTTTAAAAATGGTGCCAAATTGTTCGCCTTACTATATCGAAGCCGAAAATATACAGGTCGTGTTGTCACTGACGTTTTGATGATAATTAAGAGAGCAAATATGGCCGTGGTCCACAGGGTCTATGGGAGACCACTAATCATATCTGAAAAAGTCTCACTTTGAAAGGTGAAACACAGAATCTATATACATTTTCTTATTTAGTATGACCCAATGAACGATTTAAAACCAGTTTCAACAAAATCGGACCATTCTATAAAAAATGACCTTGAACTTTCTTGAGCCTATTGTACTAAAACAATAGGTCGTAAATATGGCAAACTACACCTTTTTAGAAACCTTATGAGCAAACGAACATATTGGTATAAATTTTAAAACAATTTAAACACTTTTATTGTTTACCCCTGTACAAATTTTTCCCCCTTATAAAAAACCCAAAAAACACATTTTAAAAAATGACACTCATGATTTTTAGATTCTCCATGAAATTCTGCATTGGAAAAACATTGGTGTAAAAATTGTATATGAAAAAAACTAAACCAAAACATTAATTACATTTCCCCATGTACTACAATTGGAAGAATAGAGACACATTTTACACATAAAAATAACATACTCAAAAAGAGATAGGGACGTTAATAAGAGGTTAAAGACATCCAGGTAATTTGTAGGCTAACTTTTAAGTTTTCCATTGCTTTAATCAACAAATATGTATATTACATGAATATCTTAGACTCGTACTCATTGATATTAAAACCATAAAGGTCACAGACCGGTCAAACAGCATTCATGCCGTGGGAAACATGCATACGGTGTGCGTTTTCCTGTGTCAAACGCCATTACCGTCGTCTGCTGAATTAATGTCGCCGGCGACATTAGTTATAAAATTGTTCTGTTTACCCATAAGGACGCTGATTTGGTCTTAATCATTTCAGGTGAGGGCTAATGTACATAAAAGCTTTACAACCATGCAAAATATCAATTTAGAAAAATCTTGAGGGCGCACTATTTTCTAATGTGCCAGTGTCTCTTTAATAGAGGAGGAGCAGAATATTATAGGGGCCTTATTTAAGGAGTTCGTTTACCTCCCACTGCAGAAAAGGTTTGACACATTTGGTAGTTAGTATGGACCCTCTACATCAATGCTACAATCCTCGAAAAAAATGTTTGAACACTTTTCGGTCTATACAACATGTAAAATGCTCCCCCGCACCCCCATTCAATGTTGGGAAACGTCAATGTCTTGTTCAGTTCGCCAAATTGTGTATCAACATTGATTCGGGGTAGGGGGGCAGGGGCGCCTGAGTCTGCATCATTTTACATCCTCAAATCAAAAGCAATCACATTCGTAGGTCATTCACAATTCAAGCACGAATTGGGACTTCGGTAAATGCAGCGTTCGAAGAACTTTTTCGATGATTGTAGGTAGGTAGTACTCTCAAATTGTGGTGTCACTTTTTCAATAGGGGGCAATTTAAGTTTACACAGGGGCAATTTTTTAAAATGCCCCAATCCTGTTGAAATGTATGCCATATTGCCCATCTAGTGATAAGGATTCCAAAAATGTATAGTTTGTACCACCTACGATCATTGGTTTTGGAGTTATAGGGTAAAATGACAAAAATGTAAAAAAGGTCAATCTCAATTTGTACAGGGGTCAACATTAAAAGTTACTCTAATTATATTTTAAATACTTGCAAATTATTGCCTGAGGTAAGTATAGTTTTGATTATGTTAAATGTTTACTTACGGAGACAAGGGTCAAAGAAGGTCAACACCAATTGGATTATGTTACCTTATGACCTATTTTGCCCCGTAACATTGTAACTATGCATTGGAGATGGTACAAACTATTCCTTATTTTGACACATTAAACTAGATGAACAACTTCTTTCAATTTTACCAAAATTGGAACAACTTCTGATTTTGACCCCTGTACAAATAGAAATTGACCTTTTTACCATTTTAGCCATTTTTACCCTATAACTCCCAAACCAATGGTCATAGATGGTACAAACTATACATTTTTGGAATCCTTATGACTAGACGGACAATATGGCATACATTTCTACATGATTGGAGCATTTTAAAAATTTGACCCCTGTGTAAGCTTAAATTGACCCCTATTGAAAAAGTGATACCACAATTTAAGAGTACTACCTACCAAGCATTGATGTAGAGGGTCCATACTAAATACCAAAGGTGTCAAACTTTTTCTGTAGTGAGGGGTAAACGACAATGCACATTGCGCTCTCTCTGTATTGGGTACAGCGCATGAATTGTTTACATGTCCCATCTGTACAGTACGTTTGTCCTTGAGGGTGGTCTCATATTTCGATGACCATTGGTCAGTTATAGTAGCATACAATGCGTGCACGTATAGCTTAGAATGACAATACAATCTCGGTCAAAAGTGTTGGAAAACTTTTATTGGCCTACTTGCAAAATGTGTCCCCCCCCCCCCCGTCAATGTTGAATACTGAAATTTTGCCTCCTCCAAAACGCAAGTGATATGATTTCCTATATATATCTTTAGAGAAAAAGAGAAATCCGGCAAATAATGGAGGGGCTAAAAGAGCCCAAGCCGTGTTCCAACCATTTCGACCGAGATTGTAGTCTTCATCAAACTTTGTGTGGGTAGCAGTAAATTATGTACTAGTGTAGTTGCTAGCCGAGGCCTGATAGGGCATAGCCAGATAGTCTGGCCAGTTGTAGTGTGATACAAAACATTACTCATAACATCAAAAAGCACCGTCAGAATCAACTGAAACATTGGAATAAACCTTTCTTGGGGTGATGAACCATACACCAAATTGAGGTACTTGAATCACGAAAAGCACATTTTCATGCAGTGCACCGGGAGGAAACTGGAAAGCTTACAAGATTTCAGAGTTTGCGCATTAACTTTTTCCAAAAGGGGTCAACAGCATATTTATGAATAATCTCATGATATTGTAGTTTTTATTGTTTCATAGCAGGATGGAGTGATCTATGACAAGTTTAAAGCTTACTTCCTCTTAGTAACCGCAACATATACCCGCCTAGAATATCAGTCCAGCGTGAGCATGCGCACTAAGGGAAGCGATATAGAAGAACGCCTCCAAGCATTCAGAAATATGTGGAATTCACTGCTATCCAGGGGGTGGGCGGCCAGGAAATCCCAATTTGACGTCGCCATAGGTTTAATGTGTTTGAAGAATCAACACCCACTGTAGAGGTTATTTCTGATTTTTTTTTTTGTATGAGTAACGAAGTACGAGGACGCAGGGTTTTCGTTCGAATGGAATTACCCATCAAAGCCGCCTAAATATGTTGTGTTGGTCGTTATCCCGTAATCTATGTTGATAGTTTTGGTGAGTTGCTATTTTGAAGAGGACTTGGCCGCCATCATTGGAAGTTTAACTGCAGTACAGTAATACTAGTAAATTGGGTGGAAAAATTCAGCTTAAAATCCAGAAAAATGGCCGCCATAAATGTAATGTGTACCGACAGTTACAGACAATGACCCGAAACGGCTTTCTAATTCAGTCGAACGAGACATCCAATACGGCGGGCCTTGACACAAATGATCGGGGAGGGGAATCTCTGTTCTAATTCTTGCAAATCACAGCACATTTTTAGTATTGCCGTTGCTCACTTTTAAAGGGGAGGGACCCCGCCGATTTAAGGAAATATAAGTTTTTATGTAATAGATTTGGCCTTCACTCCAAAACCCCCATCTGTAAAAGTTTCGCGCCCGATATTTCATCCGTTTTGATGCGACAGTAAAAAAACGTGATTTGGTATAAGCCCCATAGGTACTGTGTAAAATTCATCATTGGTCGACCAAAATCGGG
Source organism: Ophioderma brevispina (assembly GCA_023653785.1). Classification (NCBI taxonomy): domain Eukaryota; kingdom Metazoa; phylum Echinodermata; class Ophiuroidea; order Amphilepidida; family Ophiodermatidae; genus Ophioderma; species Ophioderma brevispina. Next base: position 196,397 of record JAMKCH010085397.1, read on the forward strand.
TACATTTGCGCTCTAACTTCCAAACCAAATCCTTGGCTCTAATATTCCCAGGGTAAATGAGGGAAATAAAATGAGCAGCTTTCTTTGATACAAAAGTGACCACTTCCGGAAAAATCTGGGGCTCTGGGGACGAGGCTTATTAGCGATCGGGCCATGGACCTTTAAACTTTGCTTAGTTTAGAAAACTAACAAAATCCATCACTTAATTAGAAATTAAAGCAGGTCCAGTGGACTGGAATGGGGGGGATGAAGTGTGAAGAAAACCCTGCGATCATGAATAGATTTTATATTATTACTTTGTAAAATATCTTTCTGTGTAATAATATTGTAATTAATATATAGATTGTTGTGCAAATAAACTCTGAAATGAGAACAGATTAACATCGCATAGAAAAATGATGCACAAACAATCTGATTGTGGTCAATTAATGCACCTTTCTTCTGGAACCGACCGATTATTTTATAGAGATCATGACGCCTACCAAAAAACTAAACAATTGCTAAAAAGTAAAAGTTCTGGTCTTTTATCTTGGGACTTTCTAAAACTGATAAACTAATAACTAATGGCTATATTTTGTGGGGAAGAGGCGAATTATCCATTGTCGACCCTATATTGAAACACATGGCGTGCCCTTAAATATATATTTATGGGAATCAACTTGAATTGCATTTTGGTGGCTCATAAGTGACCATAGTCGTAAAGATGCAACGAGAGGCACCCAAATATTGTGTCAAATAGTAATTTCCTATAGATTAGACACTCAAGAGAGTCATTCCTTGTGTTTGAATACAGAAATATCTTAAAAGAGAAAAAGATGGAGGAAAAAGGTTGATTTTGATTTGCCTTATATTTCAATATAAAACATAGGGCTGAATTTCGTATTCACAATTTTGTACCAAAGAAAACCGTTCTCAATTAATTCTTCAGATGGGGATATTTGATGGAAAGCTTACATCAGGCAAAAATCAGTTGCTTCTGATTTAAGGTACACCGATATGTGAAATCTATTCGTTGCACACTGGTGGATATGGTTTAATGAAAGTGGGTGCCAAGGATCGCCTTGTATGATAGTACGACCCCCCTCACCCCCCCCACCCACAATTCCGGAAAAATAATACCCAAGTATACATGAGTGGAAAGGAGGATTAAGATTGGTGCCATCAATGACGTATCCCTGATGTCGTGCATCAAAATCACCAGAATATTAACCAAAACCCTGTTCGTTGTCCCCTTAAATAAGGGTGCGAACGCAGCGCGCCGCCGATCATCTAGTGATACGCCCCTTTTATTATAACAGTAGAGCAGATTGGACGGTTTACTTTAGTGTTTTTAAGTCTTTCAGCCCACACCTGTTTTTACATTTCAAGTAGTAATAAGTGTAATTAGCAATACGATCAAACTCGTCAGTTCACTAATCCATATTTACAAATAATCAACTGATCCGAAGAGGTTTGAAAAAAAAAATCTGCCGACAGCAATGTTATTTTGATTACTATTAGTTTTGTGATTATTCATATAGTGGATGAGCCAGACAATCAAAAGAGCCTTATTGGTATCACCGGGGGGGGGTGGGGGGGGGCAAAGAGGCACTGATTATAGTAGGGGTTCCTAACACTATGACGTACTTCTAAAAATGCATCTGAGGACATTCGCGGGGTAGCTTAAACGGACACTATCAGTGATTTGCTAAATCAGCAAACCGAAAAACTCATCAAAAATCGATTTTTGGCATGTACCGTAACAAGTACATGGTATCCTAACATACCCTGCAAATTGATTTTAAGACTAGAAGCAACTAAATAAGGACATAATCAGAGATTTAAGTCTATTACTGTCCGAACGCGGACACTACTACAACACATAATGACTGGAGATTCGTATCTTGGGAACACTGCCGTTTTCTTCCTTTCTGTAATTCTACAGCTGTAAAAGGTTACTTATGAGAATTCTACGACTTATCCTTCCACAATTGAAGCTATTCTGCAAAGTAAAATAGTTTTTCCAATCGCTGATAGTGTCTTTAAGCAAGCTAGGGGCTCGAAAAACGATTATACAGAGGTCAACATTGAAAAGTGGTCCAATGTTGTTAAATTGCATACCAAATTGTTCGAATGATCACAAGGAGTCAAAAACATGTATAGTTTTTGCTATCCCGACTTACCCCTATGGAGTTATAGCTAAAACCGTTATTATAGGTCAACGGTAAATTGTATCTTCCTACAGGGGTCAAAATTAAAAACGCTGCAATTCAGTGGAAATGGTCTCAATTATTTGTAATGTAATCACCAGTAAATAAGGTATAGTTTGGACAATGTAGCAATGTATAGTTACCAAGTTTACACCCCCATTAAACCCAGCTCCTAGAGGGTATCGGGTACTAGTGTGGGTTGTGTGTGTAATTCCCGTAGGATTTTCATGCTAAATTGATTTTATTGCTGTTTTTGGGTTTCAGTAGGACCTAACTGTCAGAAAATGATGGGGTGTCAAATTTTTGGACTGATTCCCCCCTCCTCAAGGGGGGAAATGTTCGTACAGGGAAAATTTAAAATCAAGTCAAATTGTGTTTTTATGTATACGAACGCCGTTCCTCTCCTCAAAGATTAAATAAGTATTATCTTGCCTAGGTTCCAACCTTTAGTAAAGCGGTAACACCCCATATGGTTTCAAGGTCACCCTGGGGGTAAAGGCTTCGATGTTGTTGAAAGTGGTGTCAATGATTCCTTGTGTCATCATAACGAAACAGAAAAATGCTTTAACGTTTTGGTGATATACCATTTGCGACAAATCCAGGGAAAAATTCTGGTGACCCCCAAAGACCACGATAGCCCTTGCCTATATTTTGCTATGTATTTAGCCACCAAATGTCATACACTGTCAAAGAATAATTTTTGAATCTGTGAGACAATAAGACAACTTATCCCAGTTTCACAAATCCGAGCATTGGGTAAATTTTTACCCCCGGATGACCTTGAACCATTACCGGGCTAAGCTCTTTAACTAAAGGTCGTAACCTATAGAAATATCTATACTTTTTCTAATCCGTATAAGAAGACGAACTGTTAATGTACATTAAAAAAAACACAATTTTGACTCGATTTTAAGGTTCACCTTGTAGTACGTTTTTCTCCCTTGATGCAGGGGGCAACAGTCGAAAATTTGCACCCCATCATTTTTCTCCTGTCTGTCTCCTATTTAATGAAAAACAAGCAAGAAAATCACTTTAGCACAAAATCCTACGGGAACTTGTTTCATTGACATACCACCCCACACGAACTACTACTGATTGCGTAACTTTGTTAATTTCACATTTCAGATGTTTGAAAACTTTCCTTATTTAATTGTGAGAACAAACAAACAATATGATACCATTTCCCCTGAAATCAAGCATTTTTTGGTATTTGACCCCGTAAAACTAAATTTAACCTTTGAACCTATAATTACGGTTTTCAGCTTATAATTCCATCAGGGTTAAGTCGGAGATAGCACAACTATACATTTTTTTTACATCCTTGTGATCAGACGAACAATTTGGTATGCGATTCAACCAACATTGGACCCACTTTTCATTTTGACCCTTTATAATCTCTTGCGAGCCCCTAGCTCGCTAGCTACCCCTACAGAAAGGCCATCATACATTTTTGTTGTATGACCAACCCGCGCCGGGCAATCCACTAATATTCTATATTCGGTCAACAGCTTTCATTTTCTTGAAACAACCTCTCATATGGTTCCTTTTTATTGAATGATTTGCGTCATATGACAGAAACTTAGTGTTATTTTTTTTAAGTTGTAAATAAGCTCTAAAGTATTTTTTGTGGAAGTCCAAGTAATGTGTTGTTTATATATGCGGTGTGGGTGTGTGTGGTTGTGTGTGTGTGCGCGCGCCGACTGTGTGTATGTGTCCTGTTGTCTCTTTCTCTCTCCTCTCCTCCGCTGTTTTGTTTTTTCTGTCTGTCTTGCTGTCTTTGCATGTATATAGAACGTATGTTCCCGGAACTCTAACGTGGCCCCAATGTATAAAAGGGAATTCAGAGCTGATAAAATGCGAAGACATGAAATCGAAAAATTGCCTTTTGAAAGAAAATGCTCGTGAAGTACGTGCAAATGTCAAGAAAAATCCGCCCACATAGTAGCGTGGACCTTTACCATAAAAGTTGACATCACATTGATGAAAATTTTAAACAATAACATCCGCTTTATAAGCGACAAGCTGCAAAGTTGAACTTTGCTGATTTGAGCAATTATATTATAGTAGGATTTTTTATACCTGTCAGTTCATTAAAAGTTTTGGGCGTGTCGACGATTCCATTCGTCTGAGAGTGTATAGCTTTAACCAATCGTTATAGAAATTCCAAGTCACGATAACCGGATACGATTAAGGCCATACTTACAAATGTCCCTTTTCTCTCTCACGAATAAAAATATTACAAAGCACATGCACTGATAATTCCAAACATCAAACTTCAACACACTCTAAGCATTCACCATAAGAAACTTATACCAGTAAGTAATTATCACTCACCAAAGTTCTTTTACGTCAATTAGGAATACTACAAATCTGACCGTTTACATTTATTCTCTTGTTCCAGAAATAATATTTGACAGTTCGGTTCAATCATTTAAGTAGTTTAGAGTTTATGTCACTCACAACAACTACAATATTCACGTGGCCTAATCCTCCTCTTCACCCCACCTCGATGTTCATACACTTCTCCTGTTCTTTTATTAACTTGCAACAAGGAATCGATAGCGTGTCTCAGACTTTACGACATCTATTCAATTGAATCTGGTATGAAGCCTTTTGACATATCCGATACCAAAAAGTTCAATGTAAAATGTGTAAAGATCATATTCTGTTGAACAAGTTGAGAATTTCAGTTGTTAGTTTTTTAATCTGAACACATCCCCCTCCAAATGCATTCTTAACCGTCGACCATATGCGTTTACTGACAGGATAAAATCATACTATAATTAGCCACATATATATGGTGGGTGGTTTTCTGGTGGGTGGAAACACCTCATTTTTCATTTTCGCCATGTTTTTTGTTTTCTGGGGGAATGAACACTTAAATGAATACCAACTATGCCATGGACTCAATGAATTTTATAATTTTGAGTATAATAAACAATTTTTTTTTTTCCACTCTACATACTAATAAATATTATATTAACATTTTAATTGGGTCTTTCCTGTAAGGTTGCCCATTTGCATGAACTAAATAATTCGCATCTCAATTTCTTTTCCGCATATCAGTGACGAAGCCAGGGTGACCAAGGCACATGGTATATTGACTCAAGCCAAGAATGGCGTTATTGATAGGTAAATATATCGGGTATGCATCGGACAAAGCACTTTTTTTATTAGGAGCCATTGTTACTGTCCATGCAGTTAAAAAAGATTATAGGTGTTATCACCGCCCAGTTTTAATTGAGCTGTCCTCGTTCGAGATTAAAATAAACTTTGAGGTTCTACTGCGAGTTCAATACCTTTGACTGTATATTTCATAATTTATTGCAAAAGGAAACGAAGGTGAACAAATTTCATGAAAGAAATATTGCTTGGTGAGCTGTGACCTAACGTCTTAGTGCAGTACCATGATCCCTAACTTATTGCGGACATCATTTCTATTCAATATACCACCATATGTTTAGAAGAAAACAAAAGAAGGGGATCTAGCGACTTATGCTAATAACGCAATAAATTGAATAGAAATGGGATTACGCGGCAAGTTACTGGTTTTGGTTCTGCACAAAGATGTTAGGTTACAGTCTGCCAAAAAAAATTCTTGCACGATTTTTGTTCATCTTTGTTTCCTTTTCGAATAAATGATGAAATATACCGTCAAGGTTAATTGAACTCACAGTAGAAGCCCAAGAAAGAGGGCATGTATCTTGTGCTTTCGTCATGAAAAACAGCTCAATCTTAATTGGGATGGGGATAGCATCTGAAATCTGTACAACTACATGGGTAATAACAATGGCTCTGTGCTTCCAGATATAAAGGGAATCTGAAGTGCTTTACCCTCTGCATACCGAGCGGATTTGCTGGATATCAACAGTGCTATTATTTGCTCGAGTCTCAGTATGCTGTACATATACTAGTCACTGATATTTAGGGAAAGAAATTGCGTTGATTTTTTTTTTCACTTTAAACAAATGTGCAACTTATGGACTTGACATACTCCATAGTATGAAAGGTATACTATTTAATATACGATATGCGTAATCAAAGTCCTTATGCAAGCATCTCTTTCTCTTTGTATTGATCCCATGGCCAAATACCACGTGAGGTAAGACGTGCTCTATACCAAGGGATCAGTTCAGTAGCCTTTGGGTGGGCACATGTTAACAGCAGCGGACAATGAATGTTCTGGATATCATACTAAAAACAGGGGTTGTATTTGCTCAATACACTAGTGAAATGAAAGCTATTGAACTGAGCCATTCATTGAGTGATATCGGAATACATAGGTATTTGGGTACTTCTATAAGAGCTGCCTCATGTAGCTTGTTGCTTATGAAGGATAAAGGGTCTATCTAGGCATCACTAATTACAGGATCCATAACAAAGGGCAGCTAAATACGCCATATCTTCCCGTTTCTTCATTTGAATCGAGGCATGCTCTAAGCTTTGCTTTTTCCAGGTAACACGCCCTTGAAGATTCTCATGCTTTTTCTCATTTTTTTCTCGATAAAAAGTGTATTTTGGGATAAAAACATCTTGCGTGTAAGATAAAGTATTTGTAAAACACCAACTCAAAATTGATGGTGAAATATAACTATGATTATAGAGGGCCTCCTTCTCTCCTTATCCGGCTATGTCATTTGTCAACATCTTTGCTACTAGAAATGAGATCTGTCTGTCTGTCTGTATGTCCAACCTAGCATTTCGTTATGTTTTGACATATTGAGATGATATGTGGCATGAAGGTAGGGGGACAATCTGACGTTTGTTATCAGGGTTTCAGAATGACCTAAAAGGTCATCTAGAGGTCAATTTAAGGTCAATTTTCGTAGAAATGTCTTATCTGCCTGTCTGCCCTGATATGCATTTCGTTATGCTTTGACATATGGGGCTGATATTTTGCATGAAGGTAAGGAATTACCGTCTGAAGTTTGTTAGCAGAGTTTCAGAGTGATCCAAAAGGTCAAAGGTCATCTAGAGGTTAATATGCGTAGAAATGCCCTATGACCACCAAATCTGGTCAAAAAGGTCCACTTACCTGAGCACATAACAAATTAATTTTCACTTGCGTTCGATTCGCTCTCACTGTCAGAATCATCTGCTAATTTCAACAAAATCTGTTCAATTTCAATGTCCCAATAGAAGCTCCCCACATTAAGAATGTGTCGCACTGCATTTGTCCAGTTGTTCCACTGCCTCATCAAATGATTTCTTAATCGCTGTCATACTGAATTGTGTCTTGTTATTGTTCCCATGGCTGTTTTTTAGCCAGAATGTCACATGCGTATTTTTGAGCTCGTGGTTTCTTTTACTTGATTACTTGATGACATTGTAGAGCTGTTTTTTCGGTTTCATGGCGGGAAATGCGATATTCCGGCCCCCTTTTGAAAACAATTCGCCCCTCCCCTAACAAAATTCTGGTTACGGGCCTGTAATCCCATGCGTTTTTGGCGACAAAGCTGAATTGAGTTCCGGGAACAAATCCAACAATATTTCTATCATGCAGAATTACTAACCTCTGTCCTTTTCCCAGTGGTGTTCAGGACCCACCTTTTCCATCTTTGTATATACAACACTATTCAGGTTGTAACTAGTGTTAATCAATGTTTCGTCGATATATATTCTTTAGTTTGTCTGATTCTTTTAATTTTGCGTAGATATTGATGTTGTAGATCAGGAACTTTCTGCCATTCTGATGTTTAAATTTAAATCCAAGGCTTTTCAACAGCTTCCAGAGACTCATTCTGCCACCAGTGGAGTTAATATCTTGACTAAGAGTGGTCAACAGTTTTATAAAATGGGAAATTCCTTTATCTGGTAGAATTGATGCACTTTAACAATAATTGCTTGCCTGTCACATTCGTCAATGTTTAGTTTATTTGCAGGGTATCTTCTGTCAACCCGTTTTGGTTTAACAAGTCTGTACAACGTTGCTCTGGCTATTCTGTTGCAGTTCCATTCTCTCCATTACATTATTATTATGTAGCAAGGTGGGATTCCCTTCCAACTTTTCTTTTTCGAAGAAGGTTTTTGAGCTTGAAACAACGCGACAGATATCAGTTGTGGCTGCCATGATTGAAGAGACGATGTTGTACGTGGATAAATGTAATATGCTTTGAAATCAATTAAGGGACTACATGACTCGTCGATAATATTAAATTAAATGAAGTTTACTATTATAAATGGGAATATGGATAGTTTCCAACACATTTTCAACAGTTGTGTATAGATGTAATATTAGATATATATAGTCTTAATTTGAGACACTTGCCGGTGAGGACCTAGTAAAGTAAATAATATTTAATATACGAGGGCCTAAACACTGTGAAAAAACACTGTGAAACTGTAAAATAATTACGGTATTTACCTAAAATTTTACGTAATTACGGTAAAATAATACGTATAATAAACCATAACAAAATAGGCGTTTTACGGTACAATACTGTAAAAAATTTTACGGTAAAATGCTACCAACTCAGTTGCCATGCATTTAGAGTAATTTTAACGGTTCAACTGTACAAGAAAGTCCTTGGTGCAAAGCCGTCTTTTTATCTGTGCTTTTGAAAACATATTCGATCGTAAGTCATCAGGGTCTATAGCTTAGTCCGAGTATTACTTTTCATAGTGCCGACTAAATTCAAATGCATAGTATGACAGAAGAGACATTCACATTTTTTGACACTTGTACATGTTAAAAATTAACAAGCGATTAATCTGGATTAAATGTCTAAAAACGAATTTTTAACCCAGCACACTCTCCATAATTTCAAACCTTTACCGCATCTTAAAATGGCAAGATTGTTTCCCACGGTGCTTGTTGGTTTACTATTAAAGGGCATCCGAAAAACATTTAATCCTGAAACAAAGGGTCAATTTGGCGCGAAACTGTGTGCTGTGATTGTAATACTTATTTTAATAATAAGTAGAAACAGTAAGCTTTCAAATGACAGCTTTATGGTATTTCTCCAGTCCATGCATCCAATTGAACGCCTTTGCTTGAAAATGGCATGTCAAAAATATCCTATTAAATTTAATTTGCAAAAACTAAAAAATCAATAAAATAACAAAAATAAAAAAGTGTTTTTCAAATAAGCCAAAAATTTTCCTAAATTTCATTATGAAATGTTATATTTTCTCAAAGCTTGGCCGGGTTTTTTATTATTTTGAATCTTCATAAAGTTATAACTTTTTGTAAGGAATTCTTACAAAATCCTAACTCATATATGCAGTTTTCATTAAATAATTCAAAAAGAAATTAGACACACGGCCCAAAGACCCAATTAGGTCCCGGCCCAAACTATATACTCACGACGCGTCTTTGTGCGTGAAACAAATCCTAATCTACACCCTCAATAGTCCATTTGCACGTCCCCAAATGCATCTCGTATTGTGCCATTCCCAACGGGAAACTTGTACCAGAGTTCATTTTACAAAAAGATTGTGTTCGTTCGCGTCGCCAAACAGTGCTAACCTTACATAGCAAAGTTACCATTTTCACGTGAAGTTAATCTTACAAAACGTAGGCAATGGTGTTTGAAATTCACGACATAAAGGATTATTTTCGATCGAACTGTGCCCCACTTGTCACTTGCCGGACAACGATACACAATATAGTTGCAACGGAGATAGGTAAGTGTTCTGATCTGGTATTCTCTTTAAGCATTCGTTACACTCCTACCCGTATGTTTTAGCCGACTTGAGGCTGGTACAAAAGTTCCCGGATGGAATTAGGCAATTACGAGATGATTGAATTATGGGGACGTGCAAATGGTCTATTTGTTTGATAAGTTAATTTCGCAAGGTCTGATCATTCACAGAAGTGTGTGCGTGTTCATCTTTCAATGGGAATTTCCATGTGAGGTAGCTGAAGGCAGCTGTAGTATGTTTGACAGCTTTTTTCATTCTTGTGTAGAAACTTTGTGTACTGCCTTAAAAAAAAAGTTCTGGAGTCAAATCACAGGGGTATGTGTGTAAGACTATTTCATGTCCATACTTATAAGCTAGGTGTCATCCTATCTTCATATTCAAGTACTCTTGCTTTTTGTATGGGACCTTGAAACATTGGCATTTGCAATGGATTTAAGCTCCCGCTAAACTTTTTTCTTGGCGGTTAAAATGAGTAGGTGGGCAAAACAACAATATTGCCAATATTCTTAGGCCTAATAGAATAAACAAAATGTAAATTATTATTTTTTTCAGGGTGTGTGACTTTCCCTCTACAGGACTCTATTAATTTTTCAAATAATTGATAAAAAACATATGGAAAATTCATTATACCAATTTCAAATAAAACCTTATTGCGTGATGTTCCACATTAGTTTGAGTTTGGACTTTCGCTTGTGTTAGAATAGTATTTTGGTCTTTGTATAGTGGCCGTCATGTAATAGAAGGATTTTTTTTAATTCTTCTATGTCAATTATATACAAATTTCTCCAATGTACAATAATTTCTTGTACAGGTCACGGTTATCTTTTGATAAAATTCATGTATTGAAAGGATAAACAATACAATTGCGAGTATAGCACAGCCCTTAGGGACGTCTAAAACTATTTAAACGTATGATATATATATAGTTCTGCTGTCAACAAAATAAAAATGTCTTTACTTGCGGTATAGATGACGTAATCCATGAATTCACGCAACAAATATTTGAAAAAAAAATACTTTTATATATAGTTTTGCTGTCAAAAAATATGTTTACTTGTGGTAGATGACCAGTGATGACGTAATCCCTAAGGACACGCAACAAATATTTTAAAATAATTTTACTTCTATTCACAAACGTGACTGAACGTCAATGTTTTTTTACTCGTGGCAAATGGCCTTAAATGCTATAATCCTCACGGACTTAAAAGTTTTTGGGGAAAATCGTTATCGTTAAAATTACAAGGTTCTAATTGACATTTTGCAATTTTTGGAGTAAATGATATACTAAAATCCCCAATATTAAAAGCTTCAAAATGATATATGATTTGTCATGTTTTCCGGTTTCTTTGACCTATATAAAATGTGTCAATTTCGGTAAAAATTTCCTTTGAGATTTGTTTCTTTCTGGACTTTAGGGAACCATTCCTTTTTTCCAGGTAAGAGGAACCTTAGAGGTCTAGATCTCAAAGTGACCAAAATGTTAGATAGAACCTTGTCATACTAAGGTGAAGATATGCAATTTCGCGTCAAAAATATATAATGTAAATTCAATTATTTAATGAATTTATCTATTTTTTTTATAATTATTAGAAAAGTTTCTTAGTTAAGTTTAAGGGTGACACATTGCATTCATCTTATGGGGTTACGCTGTACTTTGATCCTTCATTGTAAACAAGAGGCTGAAAATGAGGTTAGGCCTATTACTTGAAGAAAATTGATAGAGGTGGTTTCAAAACTGTACCATCCGTTGATCCCCGGTGTAGAAGAAATTATTGTCCGGCGTACTCATAGTCCGGGAACAATGGTGAACAATAGGGCAATCGATTCAGTTGACTCTTCACGCAACATTAGTTTCACGCTAGTATAACAGTTATCGTCAAAATGGAGCCCTGGACTGTGGCACCCGCCGGACTATATATGCCTTCACACCACGGTTACAACCGGTTCTTCCGTTTAAAAACCGGAGACAGATGGGGCAGGAAGATATGGTCCACCGGACTCACAGGTCCGCCTTACAAACGATGAAGAATAGGGAACACTGAAATTCAGTTAGACTCTTCAAGCTTTTTTCCGTTATCGTCATGAAAGTCGGATATGGCTTCGGGCGGACCATATCTCCTTACACCGGTTTCTATTTCAAAACAATAGAAAACAAGTTCTCAACGGTGAAGCCACCCCTTACCATTAGGTCTCGCCTCATTAGTGACCATTGATCAGACGACAAATGACGGTGGGGCAATAGACCAAATAAACCAACTGTTTAACAAATTCCCTATTCATCAAAGAAGAGAAAAACAAATGACCGGTGTGAAATATCATAAATTATAAATAACCGATCTTCCTGCAAATAAAAACTGGCCACATTTTCTTCAAAAATAAATAAAAATGTTAACTACAAATTTCTTGTTCCCCAATTCAATGGATGACATTATATAGACTTCAGCAACAAATGGAGCTAAAGATATCCAACAATCGGACGGTATGGGGGGATGAAATCGCTTCAGATTCCTTTTCATCTGAAGTGCAGGACATTGTAATATTTAATTATATTGCCAACGCAGTTGAAAATATTCCAAGTGTTATCACCTCCCCGATTCAGGTTGAGTAATTTGTTCAAGACGAAAAAATTCCAATACATGTCCTCGTTTACAAATAGATAACTAAGCGGGCCTCTGCTTTCCATTATACAAAATACACCGGCACAAAAAGTATCTCGGCCATTTTTGCCGATCAGTATTGTGCAAAAGTCCTACCATTTTTAAAGTTTTTTATTTTTTTCTTTTTTCAAGTGTTTTTGGAATATTTCATTTAATACATGGCATGTAAAAAAGCGTGCCGAAATGGCTGAGATATATTGAACGCCCGAAAGACGCAAACCCCAAAACCAAAAGTTGCAGTTTGGAGTTTTTCAAGGGCATTGAGTGTACGGCACACGAATACGCGACCACAATTCAATATTGCAGTAGGCTCTCGCTATTCAGTCGGAAAAACCTCCTTTGTGTAAAATCAATACACACGAATATAGCGTTGTTAACCACACCATGTGACCATGAAAAATCACAAAACGGCAAACTTTGGTTTGGGAAAAGAGTTGGCGTCTTCAGGCACTCTATCTCAGCAATTTATGCACATTTTTACAAAGCGAGGTATTGGTATTTAAATGAAAGAGCAAGCCATACGCAACAACATGTATATTCGGAAAACTCCATCCCAAATGTGTCTGACTTGGCACCAACTGATAGAAAACATGCCGAGATTTCCTTTTTGTGCCAGGTGTAAATACCAACATGCCAAGCATTATGTCAGACACGAGGTTCCCATTCTCACGACTTCAGCGAACGAGGTTCCAGTCGGCTTTACGTTGTACCCTTTGGGCGAACTTTTTACAGTGACGATGAGACACGCGATTTGGTAGTTTTGTTAGACAGAGGGGTATAGTGAGGTCAATCCCACAATGTTCCAGTTTGGGGAAATTTTACCTCAATTGGTCATGTGATCCCACAAAAAATCTATTCTAATCACATAAAAAACCCTAATTTTAACCATCATTTTAGCCCAAAAGGTACTAGGGACTTAGGCTTTTTGCTATGATAATGAAATTTTTTGTGGTTCTTTAAACTTCTTTAAAACTCTTTTCCTTAGTACTGACATGGGTTTAGTAAAAACACAGTATAGGCACATTGCAATTGCATTGTGGGATGATTCAAAACCCCTGGGTTTGAAACCCCAAGAAGTGCCCCCGGGTTTATTAAATTACATTAGAGTACACTCCCGTTTTTTATGTATGGTATCAATAGGGTGAATTAGGCTTGACTAATAATAAAGATTTACGTTTTTGGCGAATAAAATTATGTCATTACACATCGATATTTCAACTGACAGGTCAATTTATTAACAAATTATTACGACTTTGTGGCAATCAAATTTTAATTTTAGTGTAAAAAGTAGTGACTTTACGTTGTTACACTCACCAGGCAAAAACTAGTTATGTAGAACACAATTTGATTTTGTACGATTTGATGGTTTAAGGTCGTTAGAAATAAAAAAAAATCTCCCATATATTTTTGTGGAAAGGTCATCTTATTTTTACCCATCTTACCAAGTCGATTATCCAAAAATAGCTGGCTGTGCTTTATCCGATATGGAGCTATATCGGTATAATTGACTCAACGAGTGCCATTGAACTTGTTATTACTAAATTATACAGTTAAAATTATTTTTTAACTGAGTCCCACGCGAAAATACTCAATAGGTCCACAAAAATTGGGATGGTATGCGATCATATTGTTTGCAAAAATGCAAAACAAGAGAGTGACATTTGTTTTGCATTACTGCAACTCCTATTGCTTGCAAACCACTTAACTTTTGGAGTCGTAATTGATTAAGGGTGATGATAAGAGGATAATAAAGCTAAAACGGCCCAGATTTCTTTATTTCAGTAGATGTTACTTTCACGGTGTAAATGGAAAAATCTGAAATAAAAATGGGGGTCACCGACTTAGTTTTTGAGGTATGACGATTTCAAAAAGTGTACGAGCTCTATGGGGAAAGAGAAAAGAGCCAGTTTCCTCTAAAAATAAACTTCTGACGGCCAAGATTTTTTATTTTGAAAGATGTTAAAAGGTCTTCTGCCAGATCGATAAGGCGCATCAATAAAAAGACGGGGTCACCGACTTAGTTTTGCTAGAAATCTGCCAAAGTACCAAAAAATACACCTTTTTTTCATTTAGTGCGTCTGGTGAACGTGGGGGTCGCAGCATATTCGCGTACCTAAGCATCGAAACTAGCGCCAGGATATACCATAACACGCCCAAGAGTGATTATGATAGAATTTTTATGTTTATCGCACAATCTACACAAGTGATTTCCATCTAATGGTAAGTGGCAAAAAGTCAGAATATAACAAAATTACCATTCCAAAAAGTTTAGAAAGAAGTTGCAAAATATGTCAACTTCATGCACGAAATCAGCAAATGTTGACTATAAAAAGAAGCAACAAAACACGGTTTGTGGGATCTGCATTGCAGGCTTACCCCATGCTGAACAGAAGGCAATCGGCCTACGAATTGTGATCATTCCGAAATTTACCGTGCGACTCATAAAGATTTGGAAGTAGTTTTTTGGGGTCCCCGAGATTCTGAACGGTCAATGTTCGAACATGCGTTTTTAGCATTAGCTTTTTTAACTTTAAAGGTCGCTGATTCCGAAAATAGGGTTCGCTATAGTGTAAAAGAAAATTAAGGCTCGTTTTTCAAGCTAAGGGTTCGCTATTTTGAAACAGTACAGTGTTTCTATATTTACGAATTTCAAAAGGGGTTCGCTATTCCAACCTTTAATGAAACCAAGTGATTTGAAAGAAGACAATTAATGAGGAATCAAGTTTTAGTTTCAGGGGTTAGGGTTAGTTTTAGGGTTATAGTGGTAAGGTTGCCAAATAATTTGATTTGGTGTCATCCCACCAACCAAAAAAGAGAAACTTATCTGATGTGAATATTTTTTTTAATCTCAGTTTGAGGGGTTTTCTAAAAATGTGAAATAAATAGTGCAGCGTGCATGGGCATCAACGTAGCTATATCCTTCTCAGTCATTGCGGAGTTCTCTTGATATTCAAAGTTCATTATCGAATTAGCTATCATCATCATCCGCAAGTCTTGTAGCGAAGCTACTTTTTAAATGTGAATGAGGTCTTGAACCTCAAAATTCGACGACACTCAATTAAAAATTGAGCTGACACTTTCCTCCGATTTCTCCTGGTTCTCTGAAAAGTTGGGGGTTTTTATGTGGGGTCTAGAACCCCATGGTGGTCGTGGTATTGTTTATTAAAGCGGAATTTTGTAAAAGTACCGGAAAAGCACGATTGTGACAAAAAGCCTACGAATAATCCAAAACATAAACGAGAATGCAAAATGCACAAACGAATACTGCACGAACCACGCGCAGCGTTAGACGCATCTCAAGGAAAAACAGTCGACCGCACATATAGCGAGTGGTAAGTATTTCACGCCTAAAACGATGCGCAGCTGCAATAGGTGTGTGCGTACTGGAAGGGACCCTCTATCACCCTAACGTAATATGAAATCTTGGCAAAACACATTATGTGAAATATCAGGGGGAAAATATGATTGAGCAATATTATTTTCATCTACAACCCTATTTAAATTGGAGAGAGTCAAGTACAGTGTAAGACCCAATGTTAGTGAATAACGCCGTATTAACGGTAAATATTATATCCCATTTAGAACGAGGGTATTACAACAAAATTCTCAGAATTATGTGCTCTGATGAGTTTACAGTTCTTGCCAATGTCTCAATTCTCGCAATACGCTGTGCCGCCACGATTGGTCGAATTCTTTCATACCATCAGGCCAAAAGGTTGCTGCGTGGTATGGTGATCTCCGACATTGTAGTGTGGCTTATCTAACCTCTTAATACATAGAGGAATTCCATGCTATGAAGTATTCAATTAAACGTAAAGTACTAACATTCTAGCAAGCGATGGTCGTCTTTTTAAACGGTTATTCATGTTTGTTGATTGCACTGTAAAAATACTCTAAATTTACACTCACAGGATAAATCCTGGCAAGCAATTATGCCAATAAATTACCGTAAAAAATTACAGTATACTGTACAAAAGGAATTTAATCAAAAAACATATACAAACATAGTGATTTGTGGAAGTATTATAGAGATTGTAAAGTGTTGAGAATAAAAAAGCACGGACGACCACCCTAACCTTGTAGGCCTATCAACAAATTTTACGGTTGTTTGTGCCATATACTGTAAAATTTACAGTTTGTTGAATAAAAATACGAGTATATTACATCAAAACTGTAACAAATATACAGTAAATTTGAATGAAAACCTGTAAAAGCTGTAAATTTTACGGGGTTTTGTTGGCAGAATTGCTGCCAGGTTTTCCTGTAAAATTTAGCGTAGTATTTTTTTCCTGTCAAATTTTAGTACTAATCCGGTATTATTGAAAATTCATAATTGTGTATAATAATGTTGATGCTCATTATAATTCGAATAAAGGCTCCACTTTTTAAATTGAGAGTTATTGGAGGCCTGAAATGGAAATAAAAATTTACGTATTTTGCTTGTATTTTCCAAATTACAGTCCAATACGTAAGTTTTTTACAGTATGTTACTGTAATTGAAAAAAATAAAGTATTTTTTTTACAGTTGTGGTTTCAGGCAGTTGCAAAGTCTTGGCTGGGCACTTACACGGTGGAATGATTTCTATTAATGCAGTTTAGGTTTATATCGAAATGATATCGACTAACGTTATATATAACAATTGGGGTAAACAATTACATATGTGTATGTATATTTTAACACTGATAGTATAGAATCGTTGAGCAATTTAATAGTTCATGTAAGGTGATGCCTGGCATGTATTTAATTACAATACTAATTCATGGTTTAATGTTTGTTTTTGGCATTGACAATAAGGTAATAAATAAAGCCAGTTGTGACAAAAGATTATCAAACCAAATTGTGTTCTCAAAACTCTATTGGTTCTTTCATTTCACAAAATTCGTGGGTGGGCGGGGGGCGTGAGCTAGGCCTAGTGGTTAGGGTTTTTCCTGTGGCGCAAATATCACGTGTTCGAATCCCGGTGGGGACACTTGTTGGGATTTATCCGGGTACTTAATTCTGGATTTGATCTGTATACCAGCTATATTAAACACAGAATACCGCTCCCATCCATGGTTCACTTGGAATTGGGCAAACGAATCATGAAAGCATCCCGTCCTTCGGAAGAGACGTCGGTCCCTGTACAGAGAGTCACAATTGTACTTGTATATCGCAGACAGTTTCGAATAAGAGTTGTTCCCAATCCGGCCCAGCCTCAAAGCGGGTTATGTTAGGAACGTAGCATGGATACACGCGGCCCGAGATCAGCTTATTCAGCTGAAAAAAAAAATCCTGAAACCATCACAAACCATTACCAATGAGAAGACGAAATTCGTGATCTTCAAATGCAGAAGATTGTTAAGGATTCGTCTTGTTGTTTATTAGGCATACTTAAAATCCCACCAGTCAAAAATGTTGATTCCTTGACCCAAGAGAATTACTCGTTAGTACTTGATAGAACCTTCAAGTGGAATGTAAACATCTTAAATGGGGTGACCCGAAAACAAAAACACAAAAACAAAAACATTGCCATATCCCTTAAATCCTTAAATGCCATTTTTTGCCGCTTTTCAAAAATCACGGAGCGGACCCCTTTAGGGGGAATTTGCTAAAAAGACAAATAACGTTACATCTGAGGGATATAACCCATTTGACATTGCAGATTGAAATCTGGTTACACCCAAAATGTTGGCACTCCACCTGCAAAAATTAAAATGTATTACTCAGAGAAGCCGAACGCACACGATGTATTATGCAAATCAAATCGCGGTATAGGCCCACGCCTCTCGACCAATTGCAGATCGTGTGACATTTGTCAAGAACTTATTTGTGCTTCCAGGTGGACGCACATCACGCTGCGCGTGCCCTAATCTTTCCTGAGAAATTCTGGCAGCGACTGCAGTAAATAAGACCAAAAATATTCAATTCATGGTCTATATTGGTTCATTTTGTCTGGATATACCATCAGTCAACATACGGTATATGTGCAATGCACCTGTAGTACAATAAAATTAAATAAAATAATGGTGTGACCTAAAAATAATTGTAACAGAAACGATTTTGGTGTTGTTATACTTAGAAATGATGAGAAAATAACATATCAAGTCTAGAAGTATAAGTAGCGGAGAACATGTATTTGCAAGGGGGAAAGGTTTGTACAGGGTGAAAATATAAAGTAGGTGTAATTGTACTGAAATCTATACCAACATTTTGGCCATGTCCTAAGGATTAAAAAAGGTATAGTTCGCCCTATCTGTGGGCTATAGTTTAATAGTTATAGGGCAATATAGGTTCAAGCTCATCCTGGGGTAAACTTTTCAGAATGCTCCGATTCTTTTCAAAATGGTCCCGAATTCTTCATATAGTCCCAAAGGACTACGGAATATAATACTTGTACTCATTTCAGCATTTGGTCAAAATGTAACAATGGTCTACATATCCTATAGGGTCATTAATGCTTATACCATCTAATTTACATACTAAATTGACAAATGCAGGGCAAATATGCATTTTATGTTCTAGGATATGACCAGACAAACAATTTAAGACTAGTTTCATCAAAATCGGAGGACTCTCAAAGGATAACCCCAGGATGACCTTGAACCGTTATGAGCCTATAATCCTGAAAATAATGGCCGTAGATATGGCAAACTATACCTTTTTTAATCTTCATGACCAGATGAATAAGTTGATGTATGTTTCAAAACAATTAGACCTCTTTTACTTTTGACCCCTGTACAAAATTTACCCCCTATTTGTTACATGTTCCCCATTGTTGACTTTTCTAGACTTTTGACACATCATTCTGTGACAATTTAGAAGTATGATGACACAAAAATTGTTTCTGTTGCAATTTTTTAGGCCAAAAAAACTCCAATTTTCTTGTACTACTGGGCTATTTGAAGAAGAAAAAGCTTTGCCTCGCTTAAAATCTCATTCAAGCTGCAGAAACGTTCTGTGACCAAAAGGAGGTGGAGGTGGAATTGGACGCTAATGTAGTCGGTATTATTTTAGTCGGAACCAATTGGAGCAATATTGTAGGCTATTGTCACAGTGAACTGATAATAAGCATTTGGTAATATTGAAATATTTTCAATAAAAGGATTAAGCATACTAATTTGAAATATTGGTAATTTTTTGTTTTTGAAAACCGATTATCATGTGCTATTTTCAATACTAAAATGTACAATTCATATTCTTCACGTAACCGTTACCATGGTTGCATAGTCTCATAAACATGATAAAGCACGATGTTAATGAATTGACAAACACGGTGAATTACAGATTGGAACAAACAGTATTTTTTTCTAAAATATTTCCTAGAATTTACTAGTCAAACTACCATGATTCTGTTTTAATTAAAGCTGGACTATTTTGCGACGTGGCTTTAAGATATTTCTCGGATGTTTTCCCAAACTTCATCAATCTCTCGTTTTTTATCAATTCTCATGAATTAGCTGACATAAACCAACGGGGATTAACCGTGTTCTTTCTCGGACACTATGAAAAACGAAAATAAATAGTGCAATTGTTACACTTGATAGATGCCTTTCGGAGGTGAAACTTCATTTTCCTGGAATTAATGGCTGTGAAGCAACAACTGATGAATGGAATTATCAATTACAATCCGAACAAGAATTGCAAGTACTTAAACCCTTAAGTTCTTTCTGGCGAGGCTGGTGATTGGTCACAGTGTAACTTATGTCATTGTTTTGAGCCAATTAGTAACATGATAAGAATGGAGGTATTAGGCTGTAGAGGGCTAGAGCTTCAATATTTTGAAACTGAATTTCAACTGGATATTAAAATATTACATACAATTCAATTAACCAATAAGAAATGCTGTTTGAAAGGCAGGTTACCGTAGCACTGTGAGGGTTAAACTCCTATCAAAGCATCCTTATCGTTGTGCCCGTCAATCTGATTTGCTCATTATTAACAAGAAATTTGGTCAGAAGTCGCCACGGTTTTGATGCATTCATTCTAAAATATATCCGGTACCACCGGGACTTCTATACAGCAAGAACGGCTAGTCTATTCGTTCTCATTATAGATGGTTTGGTTAATTAACCTTAAAACGTACTAAAAGTGAAACTTGCATTGGATTCTTGTCATATATATATGCAAGTATGTAACTTTTAAAGGGAGAGCTAATTTTTTCTACTGGTCAAAAAAAAATCCCGACGATTGCCGCTCTTGAGGAAGATGAACAATTCCTGCGATGTGGTATTGATCAAAGTATAGTCAGGTGACTACTAGCACGAGTTAGTCGGTAGGTAAGTCACCCAGCGAATTCAATCTTGACTAGTGGTTGGTCGTCGGAGCAATTCCGTGACCATTGAGAGCGAGAGTGCATATTCGTAGGGTTGGGAGTTGGTCTTCTCGTGGAGGTTTAATGAACAAATTTAGCGGGGTGCCCCTCGGAATGTGGATGTTAGGATTTCAGGAGGGGGTAAGTTAAATCCTATTACAGGAGCAAAATGAAGAATGCTTGGATTACTTCTAAAAGTACCAAAGTGTTATTTTTTGTTTCAAGGATGAAAAGGTTGGTTTGGACTGCCGTGTGGCCAAGGTTGGTTATGGAGATATAACTACAAAATTCGTCAAAGGGCATCACCAAAGGTTTAGCATCTTAATGTGTTGCACAAACTGTTCATCTTTCATCAAAGACGGCAACAAAAACAAGTTTGCACTGTGTAACAATTTTTAAATTCAGGATCAATATTAAAGGCGATGGCATGACCCTGTTTGTCATTTATCTCGATAACTAAATCAAAAGAGAGCGCCAACTACTTTTGTTGCAGTCCCTGTGGAAAGGTGGATATTTGAGACCATTTTGAAGATTGGTGATGCACAAAATAAAAATTTAACTTTGGTGATGGCCTTTAACATTTGACGATTTTTCTTACATCTCCAAACGTACGTTGCAGGTAGTACAAACTTAACTTTTTTAACTCCTTGGAACAAGGCAAAACAACTTTGTTTACTAGTCACAGCAATTCAAGCATTTTTCAATTTTGACCCCAGTATTAGAATATCCTCGCTAAATTTGTTCAATTAACCTCTAGAAGAAATCCACTGGAGAATGACGCTCTGCTCTCTACGATCACGGAATTGCTCAGATAACCCAACTAGGATTCTGCTGTGTTATTGCAAATATTATTGGGGACGGCAAAACAGAAACAAGGCCAATTGTGGAAGTTTTTTGTTGATATAGAGGCGCCGGACCTATAGTCCACCTACAACGGTAAAGAATAGGGAACTCGATTCAGTGACTAATCACGAAACTCATAGTCACGCTTTATTCCGTTGTCGTCTACTGAGCCTATGGCTCCCGGGGACTATATTTACTTTACACCATTGTAACGAAGTGAGAGTACCCCGATGAGAGAGCGTCCTATCTATGTCACGATATACGGAATAAATAAAAACTGTGACCTGGTTGCGTTGCATCATACAAGGGAGAACAAAAATCGTAAGACTTTTCTGCTTGACCACGGGTGTGAAAGCAGATTGTAGTCGGCTGGGGAGCATAGGCAGTGCTCCGTAGACGATAACGGAATAATATAAAGGGATTAAACTAATGTGCGTGAAGAGGACATCTTGAATAGAGTACCCATAGTACAATATTCATTAACGTGTAGGCGGACTTTTTTTTTTTTTTTTAGTGCCATTATTTGACTTGAAGGGAAAGATTAATAAATATAAAAAAAAAACGGAAGATTTTTTTTTTTAAAATTTCACATCAATTAGAAAATTGATATGTAAATATACCGTTCTAGCATATGTTATCCCCTACGAAAGCGAGGACACTTTCGAAACCTACACCAGATAACATCTATCGCTCACTCTACCAACCCTGCCTTGATAGCTTAGTTGGCAAGAGCTACCGTTCTGGTAATACGGAGGTTCGACGGGTTAGAATCCGGCCAAGCGCACTTTTTTTTCATCCGCCCTGTGCGCTGGCCATCTCTGTCTAGAGATAAGATTAATAAATTACAGTAGGTGTCATGAATACAGCGTCCTAGGACACTCTCTTATGGGGGGGACTCTCAGTTTAGTTACCACAGGTGTAGAAGTCCATTATATTCCGGCGCGTACTCAAAGTCCGGCTACAACTGTAAGGAATAGAGCACTCACGGGGGCACTAATTCAAGTGATCTTTACGAAACATAGTTTCACGCTTTATTCAGATCGTCTATGGAGCCCGGATGTGGCTTCCCCCGGACTATAACTACTTTTCCCGGTGTAGAAGTAATTATTGGCCGGCGTACTATAGTCCTGGAAAATGGTGAACAATAGGGCCATCGATTCGGTTGGAAGCTTACGTAACATTAGTTTCACGATTAATTCCGTTATAGTTATGGAGCCCCGGGACTGTGGCTCCCGCCGGGGACTAATCTGCTTAACAACGGGACCAAAATACACTAAAGGGATTTGAAAATTCTTATGTATCTAATACAACATTTAATGCCCACTGAAATTACCTCAGAATACATTAGCCTTTCATCAAGGGTTCGCTTTATTTTTGTCCGAGTCCCTGTGCACGCTGTGAATAATAGCGCCCCCCTTTAGGTACTGGTATAATCGACCCGCTAGGCCTGAATAAATGCGCAGTTGGGGGACAACATTTGAGGCTTCCTTGACAAGATTAGGATGTATCAACAACCAACAAACATCCAAATTTTAAAAATGCGGTGGTTTATTAGATGTGAATGATGCCTATCGTTTGTTAGTTTAGCACACACTTGAACATAATGATAGTTTGGATGGACATATTTCTCATATAAAAAAGATTACAAAACTTTAGTTATACCGAGCATTATGGGAATTTCCCAACAAACATTCAAGTGAATTAAACTATGAAAAATTGTGTTAAAGATAAAATAACAAATGACATACATTGTGATACAAAAATTAATATTATTCATGGTTGCCTTGTGGGAATTGGGTGTTCTACCTGAAGTCACCAGTCATATAGGGCGGGTGGCATTTGTGGCGTGTTTCAGTACGACAGAGGAATCATTTGGTACCATTTTGTAACAACATTGAGCATTTACCCCAGGATGACTGAACCATATGGGGGATATATCGCTTTAATAAAAGGTGGGAAAATTAGGCAATTATATATTTTTTCTAATCCTTATTAGGAGACGAACAGGTTAGTATATTGAAACACAATTTGACTCGACTTCAAATTTTTCCTTCTACTAAAAATTTACACTTGAGGAAGGGAAAGCCAGTCTGAAAATTTGAAAACCCCCATCAAATTTCTGAAAGTCTATAGAACCTAAAACAGCAAACAAAATCCAGTTTAGCATAGAAATTTCGATGTACGAAAGGTAGTAAAAGAAAAGAGCGCAAAGACTCTGGAGGACAGAGGCGACGTGGGATTACAAACATGTCTTACAAACTGGTAAGTAATGAGGCAATAGAACTAAAAATTTAAACTAATATAATAATGAACATAGATTACAAAAAAAAATTTAAAAAACGGCATATCCTGACAGAAAATTGCAAGTGAAGTGTGACCGGCACACCAGTAAAAACAATGGAAACCCGGCCCTCTCAGTTTCCAATACAATGAGCTACAAATGATTACACAATTTCTGGTATAGTCAGCGGAGGCCATCAGCCAGTATCCAATCACTGTAGTATATTTGTCCCATATCAAGCAAAAATTAATTACACTATTCCATATAGGACTGGAAGATAAGTAAACAAAAAAAAACTTTTATGACAAATCGCCCATAATTATGGACATATTGAAACCTTACATCTATCCATTCGCCCAAGATATGATATTAATAGTAGTAAATCGTTCGATTTAAGCTTGCTTAGTTTATATAGGAATCTTGAAGTGAGGCAATACCGACATGTTAAAATCTCTAATTCAGAGGAAATTGGGGGCGCTTGTCTTGAAAAAAAAATTACAGGGGCCTTAACACTTAAGTGCATTCATTTATGTGAAAAAATTACATATGAATAACTTCAAGATGGTTTGGTACTACCTGAGTAACTCGATATCTACTCCTTTTAAACTTTAAATTACACATGCCTCCTCCTTTAACCGAAAATGCTTTTTAACTTCTAGCAAAACGCAAGGCAATATTTTCATTGCGAAAAAAAAAGAATAAAAACGTCCATCCACCACACCTTTCCCAAAACCTTGATTGAGAGTACGCTTAAATATAAAGCCCCATTTGATAATAAAGCACATTTACTCTTAAAAGACATGCACACTAACTTGCATCTAATTAAAAAGAAACAAAATCACGTTTTGATATGAGAAAGGTGATTTAAAGGGGAACAAACCTAAATATTCGATCAGCAAATGGTTATATACATATAGACCGTTTCGATAAAAAGTATTTCAGTCTCTCAAACCTATTTCCTCTTAAAAATAAAGTATTAAATTAAGTGTTCATGGGTGTATCCATTTGACTTTTGATGACGTAGCCAGCGCCCACCAAAGAGGGCCTGTGAAACGTCATAAGGGCCTACATTGGAAATACTGGAATCCTAAAGCATTTCTTGTGACGGTGGAATTGCGGCTTCAAAACATCAAGTTCCATGTGTTTTAGAAGGAATGCAGTGTTATAAAAGACACATGTGTGTGCTCAGCTAAATTGGCTATTCAGTAGGATTATATTTCTTTGAAACCAGTGCCCGTAGTAGTTTTATACTGTTCGTATTAGAAAAAAAATGATTTGAAAAAGTTTTTGCATTTCATGTGACCCATTACACTTTTCTCGGGAAAAAGTAGATTGATTTTCTATTTGACTGACTTTTAATCCGATAAGAGATCCGGGTCCATACATACCAAATTGCAATGTGGGGCATCTGTCTAATTAACAATTGATCCCTGCAATTGAAATGCACGTGGAATGTTGAATAGCCGCGCCATTCATCACTATAAGAATAGATGTTTTGTGGTATTATGTGCTTGTCTGAAGGACCCTGCAGGATTGCTTTGCGAACTCTTTGGTGGGAACAGGATACGTCATCCAAGTCAAAGGATACAATTACACCCATGAACATGGATCATACTTTTATTTTTAGAGGGATTAGGTTTTGAGAGGGATGAAATTACTTCTATTTGACGGTCATATATGGATATAAAACATGTTGATCGATATTTCGGGTTTGGTTCCCCTGTAAACTGCAAGTTTCTTCCCAAGAAGCGGAATTGAATCTGTTCATTGGGATGGAATAAAGTTCATAAAATCTTCATGGGATTTTACTTTTAGACATAAGAAATTTAAAAAAATATTTGAATTTAATTCTTGTAGGATTCGAGGAAATGAAAGTAACAGACAAGGTACCTCTTAAAATGCTTTCAAAAAAAAACTGTGAGAACGGTTATAACTAATTTCAGCAAAATCCATCAAGAACTTGATACGAAACAAGTTTACCGATGGCGTCAAAAAATCAAACAACTAGCTTTTTACTTACCTTGGCACCACCGAAAAACTGTCCCCGCAGTCCAACTAACTCCAAAGTTGTCATGGAATGTAGAATACCAACACGAATGTCTGGCCAGCCATTTTGCAGAGCTCTCGCATTCCAAACATTCCAGAGCTACAATGCAATCACCTGTAAATGTGTTACCATTCTGCAGCAAACGCGTTCCCTGTATTTTGAGCAGGCGAGAATTATATTCAAATGACAACCAGGATGACGTAATATCGCAAATGTTCATACAGTGCTATTACGCGAGGAAGGTCCATTTGTGCCTCTGGTTACTCGCTCACTGCTTCCGACAGTCCCTCTTTATTTCAGATTCAGGTTTGTGCTTCCGACAGTCCCTCTTTATTTCAGATTCAGTTTTGAAGTATTTCGGTAATTGGTTTGTGATAACTATATGAAGCTGTGTGACGTCGCACGTTCGGTATGATGTAACGTTAGTGAGCGTACTTTTTGTCCATGCGTTTAAAACTATTAGTCTATCTACGAGCTAAATTTGCAGGTTCCCTTACTTTGCATTTTGATATAGATTTGTCATTTAACATTAGTAAAAGTTGAAAACAATCGTTAATCAAACATCCAATGACGTTCAAAATCTCTAACCACTCTCTAAATTTATGTAAAAGCAAATGTCAACTGCCCAAATTGGCTTCCAGACATTTTTCAGTGTTATTCCAATATGTTTGAAATCCCACGTCGCTTACACAAACGTGTAAGATACTGTTGTGATGTTTTGATTTGGTTGGTAATACTAATCGTTTTTGATGCCCCAATGGCACCTTCATGGTATGAAAGTACCTACTTTTATCTATAATACCACCCCCGCATAATTATAAGCCAGGGAAATACAAGTTACCTTGCAATTTTGTCATGTAATAAATAGTTCCGATTTCTTATCTACTGCCTTTGATTGACTTTTTAAATCTTAGATTAGAAATGTCTTTTATTAATTTTGATATAATGAACGCAGTGACATTTATGGTGTTAATATCTTGCTCTTTCAATTTTGAAAGTTTACCTGAATAGACTGATGAATGAAATTGCATTAATATCTGTTGAAAAGAGACTACTTTTCTCTATACGCATTGAAAAAAAACCACTCCTTTCATATTGGAAAAAAACTGTCGTACCTCAATAGTTCATTTTGTCAAAGTTCAAAGCTATTTGGCTGTTTAAACAGACCCAAAAGCACTTATAGATGTCTTTATTGTTTGGTTCTGTTATATGCCAATTAGTGACTAGAGACAGAATTTTTAAACTAATTTTCAGAACTTTGTGGTTTTAGGGCAATATAATGACCACAAAGAGGTCTTAACCTATTTTGGTCCTGTAACGATCTCAGAAAGACCAAGGAATTCAGATATATTTTCCGGGATCAAATCCCAATATCTGTTTTAATACCGCTGTTCTCTCAGGTATACCCCAAGGGCCTGCCCTAGGGCCAGTGCTTCGTTGCCAGCTAAGCCACTAATTCAAATCGCCATTTTCAGTCAAATCAATATAGATTACTTTTTTATATAGCAAAACAAGTATAAGACAACTCTGCGGGCAACTCGTTTTGGTTAAGAGCAGTTACAATTTATGTCAGATTGTTTTCTTACTGCCACGTCCTTCAAAATTTAACAAAATAATACAAAGTTAGAACACAAGAGTCTAGTGAAAGCATCGCACTTGCATTTCAGAATACAACTCCTTACAAACAGAGGTTAGAAGACAGTACATGCTTTCTGCCTGCATTCTGGCGAAAGCTACACGTTTGTTCTTATAATTCAACCCTAAGTCGTTTTCTTTCTGATAAAGCAACACGGGTTGCCCCAGGGTTTTCTAGCTAGACCTGTTCAAAATCTTGTTGCAGGTTTTTTTTTTTTTTGGTTTGATTTTTTTTCTGGAAAATAATTATTGTATAGAGTAACTGTTTGAACAACCTGACTATTACCGAACTAAGAAATAGAAGCAATTACACTCACTTGAAATAACCCTTTCGAATACTTGAATATGAACAAGAATGAGATCCAGTAAAAGTGGATATTATTTTGAGCATGTGTATACATGTTCAGAACAAACTTAGCCAGTGGCGTAATACAGGGTATCCGGTCAAACAGAACCAACTAAGATTTTAGATGAATGGTATATGTGAATGAAGACCCTTGCTTAGTCAATACAGCTTGCCGCTGGAAGGCATTTGGATAGTTTGTTTCAATTTCAGTTCTTTATTACAGGGAACCCAAGTACACACCCACGCTTATAGGAATTATAAGTTTTTATTAAATAAACCACTTCAAAATAGTGCTTAATGAAATTCTAATAATTGCTTCTTTTAATTTCGGAGTGTTCCATATGACGACATTTTCATTCTGAATTATTAAGATGTGGATTAAGCAACTTGTCATTGAGTATATAGAATATTAGTATGACGTCAAGCTCCGTTGGTGAATCAGTCTTTATACCAGAAGAACAACAACTTCACCTGTTTAAGCTGGTCAGTGCATTGTTCGTATACCAGCTCTTAGCAACGGGTGAATTTCGTAAGGGTAATAGCTGCCCTTTGTTTTGTTTTTATCTTTTTGCACAAGGCAAGATGCCCTGAGCTTTTTAGTATTATATGCCAAAATCTAAAATCAGCAAAATCAGTGAGGATAATAATACATGCAGAAGTTTATCCACATTACATGGAAAGGGAGAATTTAAATACATCCATGATAAAATACCATATAAACTGCATTCATACAGTCTAAACTGCAAGTTTACCTTCTTTTTGACAATTTCATATTCCATTTCGCTTAACCAAAAGAAATGATCTGAAAATATTAGGGTCAAATTTTGGAATTTACATTTGTAAATATAAAGTATACAACATAAAAATAAAAATGTTAGAAAAGAATCATTGGATATTATAAATATATTATCAAAATAATTGAATTCATAATCAGAGTGAAACTTAGAATTGATTAAATTTTGAAGGACCCCCCAAATCGAATACACATTCTCACAATCACAAAAGACATGAAGAATGGTTTCAGTGTCTTTGTGATACATGGAACAAAGCCGTGAATCTTTTCTCTCAATTTTATAGAAAGTAATTTAAGGCAATAGCACGGTGAAATATTTTAAAATAAAAGATCTAAACTGAGTTTCAATTGTACATTTGCAAATTTGACAATGAATATCTTCCCACTCAAGGTCCTCATCTTCAATAACTTTCCCAATAGTTTGTATTCTTGGTAGGAGGAGTTTGGAATAGTTCATTGGTAGAACACCAGCGCTGTCACCTTCGGAGCCTAGTTTTATCCGTTTTGAGATAAAACACTCCTGATATATCTCCCTCTGTGAAGGTGACTTAGTAGGGAATATTCACCTTATGCAGTATCTCTTTGTCTAGATTAGTGTGTTCTGAGGTCTCTGGGCTTTGGACCAGACTTTGGCGGGTTAAACATGGTTTTTTGAGCGCTCAACCATTCCAATTCCCTCAGGGCATATTGCTGGAGTTGCTTGGAGCTCCATCTGTTTGATTGCCTTTGAGCTTCTGCTGAGCAAGATGACATAACTCCCGTGTAATTTTGGCTGCTGTATTGGTTATAGCCTTTCTCTTTCCTTTAGAAATGCCCAAGGATGCCAGGCATTTGTTGACTGATGTATTGCAGAAACCTCTGCTTCCTACTTCCTACTATTGAAAAGTAGTATGTAGACCATCCTCTGCTTTCACAGTCAGCCACTAGATCTTGGTATTTCCACTTCTTTCTTGCATATGCATTGGATAGGTTCTCCTCCATAGCTCCATAGAGTGGTCAGCTCTATGATGATCACTGTCTTTGTTTAGGTAGACAAAATGGTGATATCTGGTCTCTTTGCTGTCTCAGTGATTTCTGGAGGGAAAACACTATTTGTTGTGTTCCTTATCCATCAGGGATTTTCCAGTCATTGGACTTCTTCAGATGTTGGTTGGCTCTGTGCGAAAGGTATTGAAGAGATGAAGTTCAGATTCTCAGGTATGCAGACGTTTTTTATTTCTGATTTGCCCTCGAGGACGTACGGTGGACCAGACGTGTAGAGATTGCTTTCAGTGTTTGGTCATGTCGCCAATTGTATCTTCCGCTTTGTAATGAGTAGCACAGCCATTGAGGATGTGGAAGAGTGTACAATGCCGGGGTTTACAAGGGGACGATGATGATATAATTGGCAGAGACCAAGATTGGTCTTGCCCCACAGATTCAGATTGGAAGGGGATGGAAGTGATCATTGATTCGTTGATGGTTTGGGGGAGGAAGACGAAAGGGGGGTAAAGAAAGGAGGGGGTACGAGCGGGTGAGGAAGAAGGGGGGGGAAAGGAGGAAAGGAGAGAAAGAGAGGGGAGAAGGAGAAGGGGAAAGGAAAAAGATGGGGGGGAAGGAGGGCGAAAGAAGAAAGGGGAAGAGGAGAGAAAGACAGCACAGCTCTGGCCGCCAGACATACAAAAATTTCTCCAGGAGGTGTCGACGCATGATAGACTCCCAGTCAACCACTGCCCTTGTTTCGCACATCCGTAAACTGCGTAAAGGTAGAATAACAGCTCTCATTACATCTTTTATAACCGTTGAGGCATTCCTTTGTTCTGATGACTCATGTCTTTGATCAGCTTTGTGGTTCTTTTTGTACCCCAATACCGGCTATATCCGTTTGACCTCTAGCCATTTTATTTAAAATTGATAAGGCAAAATGATAGAATAAAATTTCCTTAAAAAGGAAAAGGGTTTGTCAAGGGGAAATAGCCAGGTAAAAGTATATGGGAAGGGTTTAGTAAGACGACATGGTCTGGGAGTTTTTGCAAGTTGACTTATGTGATTTTTGGACACTCCACTTAGCCGAGGTATACATGAACGTAAATAATTTAAAGCAGGTGAATGGGGGTTCATATCCCTCTAGTACATTTACGATTTTTAAAGAAAAAATGCGACCAATCAAATACAAACAAAATACACTTTATTCGGGAAAACAATCACCGCTATACTTATCCACCACAAGGTGGACCACTTTTTTTGCAGACTCACCAGCAGAACTAGAAGAGCATTCGGATATTGCATGCCGACGGACGTTAAGTATTTTACAGGATTCGGGACACGTACCAACGTGATCGCTAACATTTTGTTTTAAATAATTATTTTAAAGGCCCTTTAAAAAATGTAAAGCCCCCACTTTCAGCAACATTGTCACCCAATGACTCATATGATTTCTTAAAGTTTACCTTGGTCCCAAACAGATTAAATTTGTCAAAATTTTAAAATTTACCCACACCATTGCACTATTCAATTCATAGACAAACTTAGAACATTCGTTACTTCATGCCATATTACATATCATTACACAGTATTACTCGTATATATCACATTCTATTAAAAAGTGTGCGCATAGGTAAGGTCACACAGCAGGGGAAATGCACTAGTACTACTAACATGAGATCTGTCCGTCCGACTATGCGTTTTGAAGCCCTTGACCTATGGACCAGGATTTTTGACATGCAGGTCGAAAAACAACGCCCTGAGGTTTATTATCACGGTTTAGTGTGATCCCAAAAATCAAAGTTCATCTGATTAATTTTGCGTAAAAATGCTATAACCACAAACTTAAATAAAGGTGGCTGATCCCATCAAATCCAGCCATTCCATGTTCCTAAAAAATGTAAGACCTTATTTTAAAGGTTGCTGATCCAATTAAAATCCTAAAACTAATGTTTCCCGAGGCCTCCACTTACATAAAATCCATTAATCAATCCAACTTTGGATAGTGAAAGAGTTTGAAAACGTTTTATTCATAACATCAAAAAGAAAACATTCGTAATGGCTTTCGTGAATTTTTT
This sequence comes from Ophioderma brevispina, assembly GCA_023653785.1. Taxonomy (NCBI): domain Eukaryota; kingdom Metazoa; phylum Echinodermata; class Ophiuroidea; order Amphilepidida; family Ophiodermatidae; genus Ophioderma; species Ophioderma brevispina. Next base: position 228,164 of record JAMKCH010085397.1, read on the forward strand.
TTGTTTTCCCCCCCAAAAAAGCCTAGTCCCCTTGATTACCTAAGAATTAATAATTATTTTAAAGAAAGATATTTTTATATCATCTGAACGTTGACTCAAGCATGACAGAAATAAAGCAAATATCATCTTCCTACTACCTCACATACCAATTACAGGGATAGGTTCCTCTGAAACCGCCCTTTCCTTTTAAAGGAATTTTTAATTTTATTAAATTATTGATATCGCCCACGACTGCTACATGTGGTGCCAAACGTTTAAGCATCCGTTCATTCAATCACTCATGCTCAATGCTTACAAATAAAGCAATATATCATCTTACTAATACCTTCACATACCAGTTACACGGATATTTCCTCTTGACCCCCTTTCCTTTTTAAAGAATTTTTATTTATTAGTATTGATATCGCCGCGCCCCCGACTTGCTACATGTGGTGCCCAACGTTTAAGCATCCGTGCATTCAATGCACTCATAACGATTAAAAGACGCTGTTAACCAGCCAATCACGGTTAAATTTCTCAGGAACCTTCGTGATATTGCCTGATTTCTACTCTTTTTAACACTAATATATTTTTGTAAATGTAGTTCAGGTTTTCGCTGGGCCTTATTGAGTACATATCCTTATGACGTAAAATTGCACAACCATGTCATAAACTATCACCACATGTAGATTTTAGAGGATATAATCGGTCACCGATATTTTCTTGCAAAAATCACTGCTATTTGAAAAGTTGGTCAAAAAAACCCAGGCGAATAGAGCGGGAGCCCGCGGCTACCCACGACCAAAAAATGAGGAGATTTGGGCATAGCGGGCCCCTTGTTATCAGAGGGTAAATGCCAACAGGTCATTACACTTTCATTCACACAATTGGCTGCCTTTTGATGACTTAGTGTTCGCAAAGGCTTGATGTGAGGTATTATTCACTTGCAATGCAGTGGGGTTTAAAAAGGATTGAAACCATTTCTGTCACAAACCAGCAGCAATACAACAATGTTCAAATTGCATTACGTGACTGCTCGTGTTGAGTCAGAGGAAAAAGGAAAGAGATGGTTTTCAGCCATTTTGACAGTTTGAATGAGGTAACCTTGTTTTAGAATCTGGTGTAATAAAGGACAAGGCATTAATTTGCATTAATTACACCCTCATTGCATTCACACTAACGAGATTTTGACATTGTTGCATTGAAAATGGAAAAGGGTTGCAATTTATTGCCTGAAAAACGTTTCGAGATATCAAAAAAGCAATCGTGGATTTAACGAAAACATAGCAGAAAGAACGTTTGTTTGCTCTTATATTTTGGAACAAAATGACGATATTCTTAAATGCAAGATGGGTTTTGAAAGCTAAACATTGTTCTTTCCATCACTATCAAAAATCCTTATTGTTGACGGTGAGTGTTGGTGTGCTTTGGGGACGGTTGGTATAGGGAAGTTTTCATTTTTTTCGAATTTCGAATTGAATTGAAACCAAATATCACGTGGAAATGTTAATACTTCCTTTTTCATTTCGACGGTTTTTTCTCATCTCACTTTATATTTATCGCTATGGATGTGGAAGTGATGCTGTCGAAAATGAATTTATGGGGAAACAGAGACAAAAAATCTGCTGGAACATAAAGGCTGAAACATAAGTGTCATTCAGATATTTTTGTTCAACCACAAAAACCTTACATTTCACCAGTTTAACAATAAAGGTGACATTGGACGTACTTGAAGGGACAATCAAATTATTAAATTCGACAATCTATATAAAATGTCATTGCTTCAGTAAGAAGTCGGACATCAAAATTGATGATTAGATTTATCACGTGTGCATAATAATTAGATGATTTAAAAATTACAAGAAAATTAATGTTGCAAGTTTAATGTTGAATAAACACAACCGTCCAGATAATAGCTCGGAAATTAGCTACTACTGAATTAAATCAGATGGAGAGTAAACACCTTATTCTGTATCCGCCTACTGCTATTGTAATACAAGAATCAAGAAAGCAAAGGACTTCACTTGTTCCGATTGGCAATTTTAAGAGTGCGTTAAAGGTAGCCTCCACGATTTTTTTCGAAATTGAGTAATGTCGACATTTTGGTTGTTTTTGTTTTATTTCAGTTGAAACCATTATACAGTTAGCTTGTATGTTGAAGTTGGAATGGCTTCACGAAAATCATTACTTTCAATCAAAAATATCAGGGCCATGGGGATAAATGATGAATATCCATTGTAAGTGAGACTGTATAGCATTCAAGTGGATCCCTGAAACGTAAATGCACTCCTCATGGCACAAGCTTCATCATCTACCCATCAATCGATCGATCAATGTGCATCAAATATTTATTACATAAAAAAATCCCAGAGTCAATACAAGTTTCATGGAGAAAATACGGAAAGGCCAACCAGGTCATGATCTACTCACACATAACAATTTATACGTAACACATTCGAAATTCGCAAAAACTAAAATTGCTATACTCCGATATGTATCGATATACGGTATCCATCATCCATTGTTCAATAGGTAATAGCGCCTGTTCGCGTTGATGTGCGCTGATTAAGGATTATCATGACTTGCTTGAATTGGGTAAACTATGGCTTGTATATAATTTTCATACGGTTGGCGTACTATTTCTTTAATTATCTAATTATTACTACTACCACCTCGCATTTGAGTGTATTATACACATGTAAGACAACGATTCTGTAAATTTTTATTAACGAAGGACAGTGGTTCCGACTTGCTCCTTCAAGAATTTTTTTTTAATGAGTTTTCATAGTAGTCCTTTACTTTTTCCAATAATATTATTGATAGTTTCATTTTTTTTGGCATAATTATTTGTACGTAGTTTCACTTTTGTTTAAAAGATACTAAATCTTTGGATTGTAAAATAATAATCTCGGTTGGAGTTTGTAAAATTAGAGGCAAAGAAATAAGTGTCGCTTTCCCGGGTGTGTGTGTAAGAAAAAAACTAAACGTAAGCTACTCGCCATTTTTTCAATTTAATAAGTTTACTTTTTTAAATTCAGAAAAGTCGATCTCCAGAAGAAATCCGAGTTGGTTCATATAAACATAATTATACAATGATAATATATATTTTATATCAGTAAAGCTGTTATTGTGATTGTTTTGGTCAATATTTCCATTGAAGGTTGCCCCATTCGATTACAAGACCATCGCCAACACCCTTTATTTCACAGTTTTTGTTTTTAATCGAATATAAATTTTTATTAATGTAAGCGGTGAATTTGCGTACAATAGCCCATAGATTATAACGTAAAAATCATTTGTGGTAAGGCGACGGAAAAAAACCCAACTGTTTTACGGGCGAGCGGACCTTTCAAGTAGGGTCCGGTGGCCGAATTTGTTTTTTTTTTTTCACATTTTCCGAAAAAATAGCCAAAATGATAAATTTGGGCTAAATCAGGCTATGTTACATTTTTTTTTGGAAAAACTAAAAAATAATTCTGCAAACTGAAAATCAGGGTCGTCCGGTCCCGTAAAACAGGGTTTTGTTTTCTCGCCTGACCGCAACTAACCTATTTATGCTTGTACCATCCTAATTTGAAAAGGTGTAGTCAAAATATTTTGCAGATGAAATGAAATAATGAAAACCTAATGACAACAAAATCTCACGGTTAGATGGTGTCAGTGGTGGGGTCGAGGCCAAGGATCGGGTAGTACCCCTTCAATTGTCTATCAGTGTGATGTCATATCTTCTTGTCTGCCATTTATATGATCTTGTATATCCAAGTTCCTTACATTATTAGCCTAGGTATAATGTCCTTCCAAGGCACGGGTCATACTCTACTTCTGACAATTTTCTTCTCGTCGTCGAACCGTAGAAATTTCCAGATCATAGGCGATCTAGAGAGAAGCTGTGAAGAAAATTGGTTAGATGAGTCAACGTTGGTGTTCAGTTAAATATCATCCACTTAGATTCGATTTTTTTGGGGGGGGGGGGGAGAGAATCTGTTAATGGTGTGTCCGATTGATGAAGTAACAATTGAGAGCTTTAAAGTCCGACAAGATCGGGCAAAGGGACCATGTGGCAATCCAATTTGCAAAGTTTGTGCATTCAAAATCACACCTTTGACAGAATGGTACGATTGGAACCACCGAAGCACTGAAGCACCAATACGGTATACCAATACCATTGATTCTGGCAAGTCTCAGTAAGAGCTTGTGAGTCAGCATATCAAAGGCAGCGCTCAGGTCAAAGAGAAGCAGGAACACCCCTTTCGCGACTAACAAGACATTGATTAATATCATGCTTCACTTTAAAAAGAGACACTGGCACTTTGGAAAATAGTGCGCCTTCAATATTTTTTAAAAATTGATATTTTTGCATGGTTGTAAAGCTTATATATATGTAGCCCACATCTGAAACGATTAAGCCCAAATCAGAGCCCTTATGGGTAAACAAAATTATTTTGAGTGGTTTTATTCAGGAGACCGTGGATCATAGTGTTAAACATAAGAAAGCACAAGCCGGAATTGATTCCCTCGGCATCCACCCTGTTTGACTGGTCTGTGACCTTTGTGGCTTTAATACTAGTTTAAGATAGTCTGTGATATTCATGTAATAAACGCATTTTGTTCATTTAAGTTATACGTCAGACCCACAAATTAGGCTTAAAATTACTGGATGTCTTAAACTTGGCCTATACTGTTTATGGTATGATATTTTTGTGTGTAAAATGTATCTGTATTCTTCCAAGGTCCTAGGCTATCATTTGAGGGCAATTTGAAGGACTTTCATATTTTGTTGAAATGGGCCAGTGCCACTTTAACAGTATGGTTTCAATACCATGATGAGGCATGTACGGTGACTGGAGAGGTTGGCGAAAGTTGCATGCATATCCACATGAGGTGACTTGCTTGATTGTGTTTTTCAATAACATTTGACAAAATATGGATTGCTTGATACAGGTCTGTAATTTTTCTTGATTTTTGCATTCAAGGAAATATAAGGAGAAATATATCCAGCTATCAACATTTTCCACGTAGGTTTTAGTCTAGAGTAATATAACTTTGATTATTTAATACTCGTTAAAGACTTAAAGTACTTTTGTATGGCAGCGGAACGTTTTGCTGATGCAGAACAGTCCGTTCATTACACCCAGTACTATTGTACATCTCGTATGACGCTTACAGAGCTCCGTATTGATGTCAACATTACATAACAGCACCACGGCCCTCAAGAGTCACAACGATGTCGACGCTTCTTTTTACCTCAGGAGACAGCCATGATTTATGCCAGATGATTACTTTCTAAATGGGGTAAGGGAATACTACTAGCGTTGCACAATGTTGTTTAACAATACAAATCTCGTCTTCACCTTCTTTCAATATTAATAGGTTAATGAAAGAATATTTGTAATTATACATTACGCACAATTTGCACCAATTGCACCAAAATCCAAAAAAGAAAAACATATTTGAGAGCAAATATCTCTGACGTCAAAAAGTTCAATCAACCCACTGCTAAGCTGCATACCTAAAGTAATTAACCTAAAATTATAGCGTGTTCAACTCGTTTCATAAGAGACGTGGGTTCTTCTGAGAGTGTTTTAGGTATTTTTTAAATAACTTAATCCAAAAATAGTAAATGTATACATACTCTGTATTTTATAGCTATTGGTGACATCAAAGTATTAGTTTGGAGCTATGTATATATCTGGTTTCGTATTATTCTCTTACTATGCAGTCAGAATTTCCTGCGTATTTTCTACTCTGCTTTAGTATTCTTTAGCCACCAGGCGATTACAGAATTTCCCTTGTATGTTCTTTGAAGAAGTATAACTGTTTCATCTTTTTCTTTGAAGCAACTTTTGTCCTATAGTGGCGGATCTTTGTGAGTTGTTTTCTCCTTCTTTTGTTTCGAGTAGAAGCAGCATGTTTTGCAAGAAGCATTTCTTGCTTTGTAAGTTTATATCTCGTTTTGTGAGAATCTTCTCTGTTTTGGTGAGAAGCTCTTCTGCATTTGTAAGGAACTGAGCTTGTCTTGTAAAGAGAGTCTCTTAAATTTGTTTTATGAGAAGCAGCTGTTTTGTGAGAAGCAGCTTCATAAGAAATCTATTTCTTTAGTAAAGCATTTCTTGATTCCAGATAAGCTTCCCTCCAGTTCTTTTGAAGATTATTATTGGTTAATGGTAAAAGTATTCCCCGGGGTATTCCCATGTTCGTGCATAGGCTTTTTTTCTTTGATGTTCCTAGAGGAACATGGATGTTTCTTGATCGCCTACGAGCTCTTCGCCTTCGGTTTTGTTTTACTTTGAGCATTTTCGTCTGGAAAAGTTTTCTACTTTCTAGAGACATTTGTTTTGATCTTCGAAGACATTATTCGTCTAGAGGCACGCTTCGTTTTGTTGTTATGGAGAAATTATCATTTTTCTTTTAAAAAATAGAGTAAGAGCTGTTCTTGTTGTCAGAGCAAGCTATCCTTTAACTCTTCTAAGGCAACCTAATGGGTTTGGTTTCCTTGTTGTGGAAATACATTATTTTTCTTAAGAGCGTGTATTGTGCCTTTCAATGACAATGTAATATACAGTTCCTTTAAGATAGATGACATACAAAGAGTGGATTCTTAGCTAATATCTTGATTTGTTAGGGTGAACAGTGCATTAAAATCAGCCTTAGCATTGTTCAGTACAGTATCAATTTATTTGAAACCCCTTCATTCATAGAATACCCGGAGGCGTTTGTTGCGTGTAGTGGCTAACTGGGGCCATCCTACTCAGCGGCAACGCAATTCGTGGAAAAATCATTATTAAAGCAACTCAGTTGAGGATGGTGTAATATCCAGGTTTTTTAATTGTGAATATTATAATTTCTGCAGTTATGAGAAATATTAAGCGTACAGGTTCATTTTATTATTATTATTACTATTACTATGCTATCCCCTACGTTAGGCCAAAAAAATGTTTGATTGTCCTTACCCGACCGACCGTAATTTTGGAAATCAGGAAAAAGTTTTTTTCCCCTTTTACTGTGCAAAAGAATACCGACCCTAATTTTGAAAAATTCCTAATTTTTTTTTTTCAATTTTAACTTTCTGAAATGTAAAAAGATGATGTTTAAACAGTTTCTTAGCATGTTAGTTAGGTTTCATAATGTACAAATATGCATTGAGTAAGAATCAACTTGATTTTTAGTGTTTGATTAACTTATTAATACAAACAAACATGTTTTCTATACAGTTTGCTATTGACATTAAAAAAAAAGTTTTTTCCGACCGACCGACCCAACTCTAAAAAGTCATCTATGGACAATCAAACAATTTTTTTTTTGCCTAAGGGCGAAATTGGCTTTTGTTATTTACCCAGAACGCTCTTAGGGCGAAATATCCATTTCTCCCTAACGTATTCCTTTGTATTGCGGTTTATTCCGTTTTGGATAAAAAGGGATAAGAATATTAATTTATGAAAATATCCCTAGAATACCCTATAATAACAAAGGATATGACTATTAATTAATTTCAGTAAGAAAAATCTCATTATAGCCTAATGAATAATTAAAATTTCCTCCTATTCCACTGTTAGAGTTATTATTATTATTATTATTATTGTTGTTGTTGTTGTTGTTGTTGATAATATTGGTTTAGTTTTTTTGGTTAATAATTCTTGAATACACGGGCTCATGAGCTCTAATTTGGTCGTCAGCTGCAAGCAAAACGGCACATAGGGAATACTTTGGTAGTATGTGTGTCTGTGTGTGGCAAAAATAGACTAAAAATATTAACCCTGCACTTATTGGGCTCATACTCTTTTACCCATTGCTCAATTCACCTCATGCTCGGTCAGAAGAACCAGCTACCACTGGCCCAAGACTCAAAATTGGCCTCTGATGACTCCTTGTGACCTTTGACCCTATTCGCTAATCGCGATGGCAGACGACACAATTTTTTTCTCTTTTCTCCCAGGAAATGACCTCCTTTTAAATATACCTCTTAACTCTTTGTTAATTTTGATTTTTTGTACTTGTCCGATTTGTGTTACTCTTTCTCACCGATTGAACCTTCATACGGTTTTCACCATGCAGAGTTAATTTGCGTGTAACATACGTCTGACGTAGTTCCCGTACTAATGTAGGCTTGACGGTATCATAAAGGTAATGTTGTCGACTCTTTTTAGTGTTTGACGAATACAACCCGGTGACTAAACTCCAACTGAAAAAAATATCAAAATCTTTTTACGACACAGAACTGTTGGCGCTAAAGGAGTGATTAAAAGAGGAGATAATATTATGCATCATTCATTAGTCCGATCTTTCAAAATCCATTTAGGAAAAGGTTGTAGAATCGCTAATAATGCTAAACCCGCAGCTGTAATGGTGATTTCTTTTCACTTCTCACTTGATATTAAATAATATTTCTGAAGCCGCAGCCCAAAATAACACAAGATTCCCCAAAGGAATAAAATACTAAGTAAGGTTACCAGTGACCTTTAAATTGAACGTGGCATAGAAGATGATAAGCTAATCATGTGTGTATAAGACTTTGTGGTATTGACGATAATTACTTGAAGGTGCAAGGCTGTTAGATATGTGTAATATTTGAACACTAATGCATTATGTATAATTTTGTTAGTCTATATTTAGATGATTGGCATTGCTATAGTTAAACAAAATGTAGGCCAAATGTTATTTCAAAAGCAGGTTAGGAATTCGCAGAGCTAGTGTAATGAGATGAAACTGAATATGTACGAAGGTAGATAACATAATAATAATTCTCTGTGCCACCCCATCCCGACAGTCCAAATTGCAAGACCATTTGTATTATCACCCAAAATACATTTGACAACATGATTAAAATATCTTCTATCAGAAAGCAAGTAACTCCTTTACGCATGAACGCCCGCCATCAGTGGAAAAAGCAAAATGTATCCTCATTTGCAGTTTTGCAGATATAAAAATACTTAAGGTCCACGGTTGGCGGGGAATTCCTGTTTGTATGACATGTGTGGGTGTGCGAGTACATAGGTGTGTATGTGTATGTGTGTGCATGCGTTCGCGTGCGTGTGTGGGTGTAGCTGTGGGTGTCCGTAGCAGCTCGTAGATCAGATTTTGTCACTAGCGTAGTTTTTTTGGGTGGGTGAGTTGGTATGTAGGTGGGTGGGTGGGTAGTCATTTTGGTTAAAGTTTTGTAATTGTTATCTCCTGCCCAAACGCTTGGGCTAATTGCAGCCAAACTTGATCAGAAGAAACACTGGCCCAAGGTTCAAAAGTGCCGTACTCCAATTGGGATGAGAGGTCATATGGGCTGTTTAAAGGGGCGTTATTTGAAAATTTATCCATTCGCTTTTCTGTCGTAAATGAAATAGGCTACGCTCACCAAACTTGGTCAGTGTAACACCGACCCAAGCCCCATATGAGGTATACACAGTTTGGGGGTCAAAAGTTATGTGGATAGATTAAAGGGGCATTCTGTCATCCTCACATTCTGAAGTGGTACGTTTCTATAATGATTCATCATGAGAGTTGCTTTAAAAACAGTGTTCCCCGAACGCTAGTGTCGTCTGCCATCGCGTTTTGTGAATGGGGTCATCATAGGTCACATGGAGTCATCAGAGGTCAATCTGTGAACATATAACATTTGTGCCACACACAGAAACACACGCATACAGTATTTTACAAAATGTGGTCAAAGGTCATGCAGGGGTCATTAGTGGTCATTTTTTTATATTCAGTGGTTCTACTGACTGAGTTTGGTTGTAATTGGCCCAGAAGATGGAAAGCGGGCAGTAAAGAGTACCACACACAAATACATAGACACACATTATACCAAAGTAATCCTTATGTACCGCTCTGCTTGTAGCAGACGACACAAAAATAATGTGTTGAAATCACATTCAATTGAACAACAGCATACATTGTTTTTGCTACCGATTCTCAAATTCATGAAGAAAGAATATATAGGATTCTGGAACTCATAACAACCCAGCTAAACCCAAAATATTAAAACATTTTATAAACATTTGACAGAATGTTCTAAAAACATTAAATGCGGGGCTTAGAAACGTTATACACCATTCGGATCAAACATTTTAACATTTTTAAACATTTCAAACTCGCAAAAATTGAAGGTGATATTTCTTTACAAACATCACCATCAATTTTGTCGAAATTGAGTTTTTGTATTTTGGTACTGGAAAGTATTTTACTTTAGTTACCTGCAAATGTTAAAACAGAACGACAGATTTTTAAATACTAAAACATTGTAGTTTGAGGTAAATTTAACAAGCTTTAATGTCACAGTATTGTTCACAAAGACCGGTAATATTGATATAAATCAAAGCGAATAATTGAGACACAACGGGCATATTATTGTTTGAAAAAAATACTGATAGTGTTTAAAATAGGAAATGTTTAAATCATGCTACAGCTACCGTATAGCTGAATGGAGCGGCAACTAAAAAATATACCATATTATGGCATACAATTGTCCGCAGTGTCACATGTTATACTACAAGCATCCTTTAGTAGATTTCATTGCAGACTGCTTCTTATTTCCATTTGCAAATCATGGACAAATGACAACAACAAAAACTGTGGTAAAGAGATCAATTTCATTGGTGAACTAAATTAAACATACACGCTTTTGCTCCATAAGCATGTCTTTCATATTTCAACCAATGAATGAAACACAAATGCTAGGTATGATGTCACCATCCGAATATAGTCTCAATAACTTCCTCCGGTTAAGGTACGAGTAGTTGAAATAGAAGTATCAACTGATACCATAGAACCTTAACTTAACGGCTAGCCACTTATATAACAGAGCGCGCAACAAACTCGGCTGGAGTTAAGTGTTGACATTTATCTGAAGGGCGACCTGAAGAGTACTTACGGCGGGCAATTACCGGTACTGATCCGCCATGTATTAGAGAGTTCAAGTTCAATTACCGGTATTTCTATTATCTGGCATAGAAATCACACCTCTGAATCCATTAATAAGACGAACAACATCCTCTAATTTTCCCTGTGCGCTACTTTTGACATAAAACAAACACATGTAACATATTATTAAAGGAATAGCTGCGAATTCAATGATGTTCCGATACCCGGTTTTATTTTTGTATGTTATACACAATTTAAAAGAAAATATACAATATATGTATTACAAGCAAAAAATGGCGCATACAAAAATAGCAAACAAACAAACAAAACATAGACAGAATAACTACTAATCAGCAGGAAATGAATAAGCTTAAGAAGGCGTTAACAAGGCGTTTGAACACCGGGATGGAAGAGTCTTCCCTGATATCAACCATGTCAACCGGAAGCTTCTTCAGTTGTTGAGAAATGACAAGGATGGATTTGCAAGCAGTTTTATAATAATAATAATAATAATTAATTCTTAAACGCGCGACAAATCCACCGAAGTGGAGCTGTGAAGCGCCTTAGGCTGCTACAACACAACGAGTAAATCCAGAACGACAAGGAAGGCTTTATGGGAAGAAGTCCGATTTTAGAAGCAGGAGCAGGGCCGTACGCAGGATTTATTTTGGGGAGGTGCGGGACTTCGAAAAAGTGGACTTTTTTGGTAAAAGTGTACCTAACCCCTCTAAAATGGTCCTTTTTTGGACTTTTTGAACATTACATCACCAAAAAGTGGACTTTCTTGTCAAGATTTCTCTAAATTTTTGGAAATTTTTATCAAAATATTCAGCAAAAGGTGGACCTTCTGATGTCGTCCAGATGCCATACCGTCTCTCGCACCTTTGTTCTAGCTGTAGGCACTAGATTCATTTAATATCAACTTCCTCAATACCATTTCAAAATTGAGCTGCATTATCATTGCGAGATGAGGCAAATGTCCTTACTGAATGGTAACATGCTTCTTTTGCAATTAACATTTGAATACACTAAAAGTTGCTACATTTGCGGTCTTGCAATTTGCGCTTATCTGGTTAGGTATTCATATAGTGGAACTTGAATAATTCACAGATTCTTGACGGAAGTTGCAGTAGGAACTTAACTAAATAGCCAGCATAGTTCTTGAAATATGCGGTAGAGCAAAATACAATTATATCTTGTCATGGTTGAGCTACAGTATACTTCGAGACACACAATTTTTTATTTGAAATATACATAAAGACAACAATGGCCCTGACCAAGGGCAAGCTTGAATCACCCGTGATTTTATACATAAATTCACAAAAGAGCTGCTTATCATCTGCATATAATTGGAAATGGATGTTGTCACCAACAGGAAGAGTGTACAGTATGAAGACCTGTGGTTCCAACAACTAAACCTTGTGGAACTGAATAATTTACTTTTTTTACCTCCGAATTCAACATCGTCCTCGGGATCCCCGCGGGGCCGCATCATCCCAAACAGAAGAGAAAGCAAAAGCTCTATTAAAGCATTATCGGTGGTCTCATCTGCGGTGGAATATAGCATAAAACCTAAGTGTGATGCTGCATTTGCGCAGATGAAATATGTAGAATTACTGGGACTAAGATATCAAAGATACAGGTATATTCATCCCACAACTTTCGAACTGTTGTGATGATGGGCTTTTTGAGCAACTTTTCTGGGAACACATTGACATTGGTAGCAGATATGCTAAATATTTGCTTAATGAACCGGGAAGGTAGTTGGTCTGATAATCAAGCTTCTCTCTAATACTGTAAGTAACATTGGCACTAAGAAAATTTAAAAATAGACACATGTATAATATTATTCGGATTAGATAATCTGTTAACAGACCCATACCCTGACTACAACTGCATGTTGTGTTAGATGCAAGAATTTTACTTATTTTATGAACCGTATCAACAAAGAATGACAAAAATCATTCTTAAAATAAGTATCAGGGTTGGCATTTGGTAAGGTTCTGGAAGGTTGATTAAGAGAGCATTTAAAAGTGTTGCTTAACTTCAAAAACGAGTTAACCGACTCTTTCTTTCAGAGCGTTATAATCATCCCATGAGCGACTCCTGCGAGATTTACGTTCTAGACGGTGACAGAAGGAGCAAAATTGATAGAAGGTGGAAGAAGAGCAAAATTGATAGAGGGTGGAAGAGGCCTAAGACGACTTAGGAAGAGGATGATGAGTTGGGAAGAAGAAGAAGAAGAGTAGGAGTTAGGAAGAAGAGGAGGAGGAAGAAGAAGAGGAGTTGAAAGAGGAAATGGAGGATATGGAAGAGAGAGAGAGAGTGTTGGAAGACCCAGATAGCACGCATACAGACTGTCCCAATAAAAACTATACAATCAAAGAGTACTTTTTTGGCCAAAAATTTAAGTTCATCTCAACTGGAGTTTTACTGATTCTTTTTAGGAGTGTTTCAGCTTTCATGAGATTTTTAGTTGGCGTAATTTGGGGGCCTGGTTCAGGAGTTATGGCTTATTATCTGAGACGGTTGAAAAACCTGTTGGGCCAGTTTCGGCTATCCAGATATCAACAAAGTTGCCCTTGAAAATCACCTTCAAGACATTCTTTATTGAAAATTAAAAGTAAAAAGTAGGTATAAAGTGCTGCTTCTTGTGATATAACATAATGTATAACTTTATAATGTCGCAATTGCTAATAAATACATGTAGCATTGGGAAATTCAATTCCAAACAGTCTTGTTGTCTCAGCTTTACTCCAGGTTTCAGCAGCAGGTAGAACCATATAAACGCCCTTGTTGAAAGTAAACTGAGACCTTTGAACACAACCATCCTTTCCTTTATTGCTCTTTGTTGAACGCTGCTTTCTTCATTATGTATCTTGGAGGCAGTGGGGAATAGGGGAAGGGTAAAGTGTCCCTCCACATTAGAGCGTTGTCCACACATTTGTCCCTCAACAGACTTGTAGGCTGTTACATAAATTAGTTCAGCAGTCAAATTCCCCAAATTTCCATGCATTTCATGATTATTGTCCCCCTGCGAGTGAGTCCCTCATTTCACCCGCAACATAATAATTTCTGGTGCTTTCACTGAAAAATAATATATTGATTAGTTCAATGCATGATAATACATTCACTCTGATCTGTACAGTATTCTTTTGTTTGAAAAGGATTTAATCCCACAATGATGCTACACGCCTTATACCTTTAGTTTCTTGAACCTTCAGGTGAAACTGGCCCAAGTGGTATTTTATTCTTTGTGTTCAACTGACAATATCTCCGCCTAGGGTCCATCAAATTGGATGGAATAAAAGCGAGGATTTAGCTTAGGATCTTGTCTAACAAATAAAGTCAAAATATCTGGCAAAAATGCACAGTTTATATTGTTTATGATTTTTAGTTTGATTGTATAGTTTTTATTGGGACAGTCTGTATACTGGCCCAACAATGGTTCCCCATCGGTAATCTTGGCATCGGCATCACGTGGCTAACGTATATTGGGCCACTATTGGTTTTCCATTGACAATGTGATATCGGCTTCATATCGGCATCCTTTAATGGTCTAATATTGGCGCATCATATTGGCAATCGACCAACAGCCAATATAGAGCCAATTATTGGCTAATTGTTTGCCTAAAAATAGCAGGGTGAGAAAACAATAAAAACGTACAGAAATACGCTAAAATCTCTCAAGGACGATTGTTTTGATCAGAACACAATATTTCAAAAATATTATACTATATAATACCAATTTCAATAAAAAAATAAACTATTTGACTAGCTCAAATTATTTAAATAATTTATTTAAATATAGCAGGTTGAAAATATATTTATTTTGCCAATACAAAATATTGATATATTCCCAATATTGGTTCAATATCTATTACCAAGAATTGGCCCAATACTGTGCCAACATTGGCCCGGGCCCAATATTGGTCCAATTTTGGGCCGATGAGCAAATAATATTGGACCGATAACTGTAGCCAATACTGGTCCGACATTGAGTATATATTGGGCCTATATTGGCCCCATATCTCCATGTTATCTGGGGAGGAGGAGGAATTTGAGATGAGAAGGAGTTGGAAGATGAGGAGTTGGAATAGGAGGACGAGGAAGAGGAGGAGGATGAAGGGGAAATGAAAAAGAGGGGGATGAGGAGGGGAAGAAGAGGAGGAAGAGGATGAGGAAGAAAAGGAGGAAGGACGAAGAGGATTGAGAGCAGGAAGGAGAAGCAGTAGGAGTATTTCTAACGTCAACGAAAGCAGGCGCCTCCCTCAGTGAGGAAATACGTATAAGGAGGCATTGTCTAGGAGCCACAGATGGCAAAGGGATTCGTAGTGTAAAGAAGAAAAGGCTTTGGAGAAACAGCTCATAGAGGCGCGACGTAGGGAAAATAGCTACAAGGCCATCGGTAACGTAAAGAGAGTTATGATGCAATTAGACGTAAGGGATTTTCGTAAGAAGAATGCGTTAGGAAGGAGGGCAACATGCCAGCGCAAAGCAAGGAAAGGTGGCAAGGATAAGAAGGTAAGAAAGCAAGTCTCGAAACAATCTTCAGTGGTCCAAGTGCATAATGATAAGAGACGTAAATAAGTGTTAGTCGGAGAATGAGGATAACGCAGCAGGGGATGGCTGTGACACCCCTATTCGTGACATCCTTCCCCGGGCATCCGTCGGCAAAATTCTTCCGTCGTCGTGAAGAGGAACAGGGGCATGCGTAGAAAAGCACTGTTGCCTGAAGGTCCCGCTGCAGATTTGCGACACGGGGATGTATCATCGTGTTAGTGCAACAAAATCGTAGGTACATTTTCATGATTTTACGAAGGAACTTTTTTTTTGTGTTTCATTCAGTAGTGAGTTTTGGAATGAAAACTGTTATTATTGCAAACGATGAAAATGTATTTTTAAAAATGCGTTATGAATATTTTATTCCCCATTTAAAGGTATTTGTTTTGACTTAAGTGAATCGTGTTCTCTACTTGATAGGCCACTATGAGAGGCTGGCACTTCCATACACTCACCAAGTTTGTTGAGAAATGAACGTGCACTTCAGTGGTAGAAGCGATAACGCATATTGTAGTGCCCTATTCACTACCGTGTAAATATTGATGGTTAACCATCAAAACGGCACTTTTTTGCGTTTTGAAAGAGGATCTTCTTCTTCGTGCGTATGGGGCAGCAGATTATGTTGTAAACGGTGGAGCCAGCTCACTGTTGATTGGTTGGGGTTTGAGAAGTCTATGTCCACCGGTGGACGAAAGGTAGGGCACTCATTGAGAATGTGATCCGCAGTCTGTGATGGAGAACCACATTGGCAGGCTGGCGATGGCCTCAGCCCCCATCGGTGCATATTGCTGTTGAAGCGACCGACTCCGCTTTAAGGTGATCCATTCCTTGCGTGGAAGATTGCTACCATGTGGAAGTTCTGTCATAGGTGTAATAATAGTGAGTTGATCTGGT
Organism: Ophioderma brevispina; assembly: GCA_023653785.1. NCBI lineage: Eukaryota > Metazoa > Echinodermata > Ophiuroidea > Amphilepidida > Ophiodermatidae > Ophioderma > Ophioderma brevispina. Next base: position 244,448 of record JAMKCH010085397.1, read on the forward strand.
CTTGAAGTATCTAGCCAGGTAGTGTTCCATATCTGTAAGATGTTGAATGGGGAGCTGGAGAGTTTAGCAGCGTGTCGACTGAAAGGTCGATGAGAGCACAGTCTCTGTCTGCCGAGCTGGTGTGATTCCTTGACAGTGTCATGCAGCAGGTGCTTGTTGTCCAGCAGAGCCTTATTCACTAGTTTGTGCGTGTGGTGTTCTCTCCGAAGAACTGCAGGTGCAATGCCTTAAAGCACTGTTAGAAACTCGGATGGAGTAGGACGGAGGCAACCAGAAATGGTGCTCAAGGTCTCGTTGAGTACTGTGTCCAGCTTCTTTGAGTGAGAGCTGTTTTACCATGCTGGGGCGGCATATTCAGCAGCGCTGTAGACAAGAGCCAAGGCGGTGGTGCGTAGAGTCGTTGGGCTGGCACCCCATGAAGATCCAGCAAGTCGGCACAGGAGGTTATTCCTCGAAGATACCTTGGCGCATACGGACTCGAGGTGCTGCCGGTAAGTAAGCTGCAGGTCAAGCTTGACTCCCAGATAGGTTGGTGTAGGATTGTATGGCAGAGGCGCTTCATTGAGGTTGATTTGAAGCTGGCGATGAGCCTCTTTGGTGTTGAGGTGGTGTTGAGGTGGAAGGCAGTAGCGGTGGTCTTGGCTTTGATCAGCTTCAGTCTCCAGGTCTTGAGATATGCTGCAAGAAGGGCCATATCTGCAGTAAGTGTACTTTCTACTTCTGTCCAGCTGCTGTCCGAGTGTAGAAGGGCAAGATCGTCGGCGTAGACATATTTTCTAGCTGTTGTTTGAAGCAAATCGCTGATATACAAATTGAACAGCATGGGAGCCAGTACAGATCATTGTGGTATTCCGTTCCTAAGACGACGTAGACGACTACTCTGCCCATCACTGGTCTTGAGAATAAAGCTACGGTTTGCAAGCATGTTACATATGAATTGTACAAGGTGACGATCCGGGATGGTCCTGAGAAGCTTGAGTGTCAGGCCCTGGCGCCACACGGTGTCGTATGCTACAGTAAGGTCCGCCAAGATGACGCCTGCCTTACGACGCTTTTCAAAGCTTTCCTCAATATCATTTGTGAGTTTTACAATCTGGTGGACAGTGATCCGGCTACGGCGAAATCCTGGCAGATGGGGTTCGACGATGGGCTCCAGCCGGGCCAGGATCATCCTCTCAAGGAGTTTGAAGGAGACACACAGTAGTAATATTGGGCGGTAGTTCTTAAGTTTGTCGACAGGCTTGTTTGGTTTGGGGAGTGCGATGATAGTAGCCCTCCCCCCAGATCTTGGGTAAGGACTGGTTGGTAAGGCAACATGTGTAGAACTCCTGGAGCCATTCAAGACATCATGGGCCGCATTGCATCAGGAACTTCGCTGGTATGTTATCAGGCCCCTGGGCCTTTACACTCTTTAGTTGACTGATAGCAGAGGTAAGCTCATCTAGTGAGAAGGATGTTGAAAGTGAGCCGTCCACGCCGGGGGCTCGACGAAGTTTGGTGATCTCATTTTTGACAGAGCGAGTGTGATCCTTATCAATCCTCTTGAAAGAGGATGACAAATCACCTTTGGAGGGGCGGGGATAACCAGTCAGCACTTAGACAACATTCTAAAAAAATAGCATTGTGTTGTATACCATATTATTACACATGATCTCTAGTTTTCGGAAGCGTATCTCATTTCACTCACTCAGGAAGTCAGGTTCCATGGTAACTGAGAAAAACCTGTGTTTGGCTAAACACGTGAACAAACAGAACAAACTACTTAAAGAAAAATAATTTGCACTCGCACCATACTGGGGTGGTTTATTTTAGTTAACATTGAAAGAAACATAAAAATAGATGCATTTGTTCTCGTGTAATTAATTTTAAGTACACTTTAATAAGTATCGCTGGGTGAGGAAACTACAAACTACTAAATACATAAGAATTTACACAATCTGCATTTTAATGACATCAATTTATTCCAGGTAACGACTTTTTTTCTCTCATTAAATGTTTTTTGCACTTGACAGAAATTCAATTTTAAGTGCTACAAATTCGGCACCTACCTGGGCCCAATAACTCTGCAATAAATCGAGTCTATCTTTTGAAAATATAACAAATTATGCGTGTTGACTTACTTTTTCATAATAGATTTTTAAAAATTCAATTTCACTCGTCAATCGATCCGTTGTTCTTCGTCCTCGTACACCTTGGTATTCAAATGCTCTTAGTGCTGAGAAGAAACAACGTCCCTGACTCCCTGGGGGGAACGTCGTCTTCTGGAGCGCAGAGTTTTACAGACTGGGCTCACAATATGCAGGGCAGCTTACTCTGTCTTGCTAAAGCCAGGACAGAGTATAATAGCAACTGGATTACTACATGTAATCATCGTGACCTTTTCCGTGTAGGCAGCAATTTAACATCTCCTAGAGTGGCACCCCCACTATCTACACTATCTTCCCATGATTCATGAATGTCCAAAGATCTTGCTGACATTCTTGTAGACTATTTTTCAAATCAAGATCAAGAACTTGGCAACAGTTTACATGATGCTACAACCTCACTGTCAATTGAGCTGAGTTATGCAAAAGCACCTTCAGTAACTTTTCTACGTTGAAGAGGAGGTCTTTAATGTCATCAAATCAGTAGCGATTAAATCCTGCTCCTTAGATTCATTATCAGCCTATCTCTTAAAACTCTGTCTAGATGACATATTACCAGTTATAACAAGGGGGTGACAACTTTTTTTCTTGTCTTCGGGTGCATTTCCTCAAGCTCTCAGGCATGCATCTGCCAACCCGCTGCTGAAGATATCCGGCTTGGACACCAACATCCTTTCAAATTAACGCCCTATCCAATCTTCCATTTCTCGGAAAGGTGATCGGGCGTATTTCCTTAAGCTCTCAAGCATGCATCTGCCATCCCGCTGCTGAAGAAATCCGGCTTGGACACCAACATGATTGGTGATTGAAAGAGTAGCAGCAATAATGATCTCCCTGTCCTGATGTAGTCAGCTTACCACCAATTTCCTAGAACGGAGACTGCACTTATACGGGTGCAGAATGACATCTTGACTGCTCTTGAGAAACATAATAAGGCTGTGTTAGTGCTACTGGACTTCAGTGCCGCCTTCGACACCATAGACCACAAACAGCTATCAATTCACCTAACTGAACGGTACGGAGTTACTGGAAAAGTAATATTTAATTGATTCTCCTACCTAGATGACCGTTGGATTGCGGAGTTCCACAAGGCTCCGTTACTGGACCTATTGATTTCATCTTGTTCAGTGTGCCACTACAGGATCTTATCACTGTCCATGGTGTTTGATCTGTACTTTACGCCGATAACACCCAGCTCTACCTTACTTTCCACCCTCGGGATCGTAAAGCAGCCTTGAAGAAGATTGAATCATACAATGCAGACATCAGGCCATGGTGTATCTAACAAGCTGGTATTAAATGACAAGAACAAAGAGATATACTTTAGCTCTCATTTTAACAGATTGACTAGTAACTGTCAGCCAGCCATCAGAATCATCACTACAAATAATTATCACTTATGTTAGCAACTTATGCAAAGCTGCTTGACTCTCAATAGTACATTGATTAAAAATCACAATCAGATTGGTCAATACCTTTGTTATCAAGGTTGGATTCCTACCAGAGAGAGAATTGCCCAAATGAAGGTTCAGCAAGTTAAAAATGCAGCTGCTCGTCTTGTCCTTAAAATCCATCGACGATAACATGTAACACGAGCTCTCTACCAGCAGCATTGGTTTTCAATTAAACAGACGGCAGCTTTTAATGATCTGCTTCCTACCTACAAGGTTAAGATGTGCTTATAGTCCATGTGAGCTGTTATCAATAGTAACTCCAAGGATTACCAGCTCATTCTTTTCTGCCAGTTTGGTATTGCCAACAAATAGATCTGCCCTTTTTGGATTCCTCTTTCTAGAAGTTTCTATAGAGATGGTCAGGGCTTTACTCGTGAATGGCTCAAAGGTCACTTTCCATTTGTATGCACAGTTCTTCATTCTCTTCCGGTCCCTATTCAAGCTTGCAGGTGCAGCGCTGCTATCATCAACTGTTCTGATTACGCAGAATATGGCGGAGTCATCTGCGTACAGATATAGGGTGTTCTCACACTCATCTCCCAGATAGTCGGTGAAGATGGAAACCAGCATTGGTCCCGATATAGAGCCATGGTACGCTATGGTACATGGTACAATGTTGGCTATTTAATTAGATATCGTGTATCGTGCTACAGAGCTGGGGATAACTTATTTCCTTCACTACAATAAAACAATATTATTCAACCATGAAAAGCTGTATCCTCACACACATATTATAAAGAGCACACATTATTTAGAATAATTAATAAAATGTGAACTCAATATATTTCTAGAATATCAGTGACCAATGGATATACACAACCTCAACATGCTCAAGCGAACAATGGAGCTAATGGTATTCAACAATCGGCCGGGAACTAGTAGGGTTATAAATGAGAATCCCATTCTAGAAGTTTGGGGAAGAAGGTTTGAAGTTGTTTTTCTATAGTTGGAGGCTGCTGAATCAGAATTTTTGGGTCCAACCTCTGGGAAATGTGGGGAACTTTGTAAAATAAGGGGGGTAAAATTAGTACAGGGGTAAATTTGAAATCAAGTCAAAACATGTTTTAATGTGCATCAATGTATTTGTCTCATTATAAGGATTAAAAAAAGGTATAGTTTGTCTAGGTTCTGACCTTTAGTTAAACAGGTACAGCTCTTTTAAAGTGACAGGAGGAGATTTGTTTGGGATACGAATTTCTCTCAAATTTCACTGGATCGGTTGTATACCACCTAACGAGAACGTTTCGAAGGTTTATTGGACAAACAGGTGCAAAAGAAAACCGCAAACCTTGTTTTGAACTTGCCTGCTATCGTAATTGTTCCCCATCGAAAACCATGCTTTGACTTTCTGTCGTGCACGACAGAAACTACCAAATCATCATCTTATTACAGACGGCGTATTCGGCTTATTCACTTCAGGTGTGATCTAATACATTGGTAAGCATTCCAAATATGTAAAAAACCGGGGTTCGAGAAAAATTGGGGGGCGCTTCTTTCTGGAAATCTCCTCATGTCTCTTTAAGGTTCAAGGTCATCCTGGGGTAAACCTTATCCAGTGGCCCGATTTTGTTGAAACTGGTGTCAAATTGTTCGTCTTGCCTTATTTTACAATGTTTGGCATTTGGTTTCGTAATTAGTGGGTCTACCCACAACCAGGGTCTACATAGTCTATAGGGTTCAAAACTTGACCTCAAATTGTATACAGAGCTGTCACCCAAAGAATTAAAACACATTTTCTGCTTCAGTATGACCAGAGCAATAATTTGACACCGATTTCAACAAAATTTAAGCATTGGATATTTGGTGTATACATTTAAACACACTTTGACTTGATTTAAAAAAAAAAAAAAAAAAAACCCCCCCCCCCCCTTATTTTACAAAGTTCACCACATTTCCCAGAGGTTGGACCCCTTTTTTTCGCTGGTGGTTAAAATTGGCCTAAGATAGCCCCAAAATCTGAAAAAAAATCTTGAGAAAAAGTGAATAATTTTTAAACATTTAAAAAAAATTAGCCAAAATTGATAAATTGTTGCCATAAAACGGCTGATTTTACATGATTTGGCAAAACTAAAAAAAATCTTCCAAAACGCAAATCTGGGTCGCTCGAGTTTCTTACGTAATGGTCGGGCCCGTATTCACCAATTTTTTTCGTCGCTTTAGCCGGATCAGCCAGGGAAGGGGGACAGGGAAGGGGGCGGGAAATAAGGACCATGGTCCCAAATAGATCATCCATGGGAAAAAATAGTCATGCTTTCTGCCAATATTAATTGATACAATAGCTTCCATGCGTAGTAATTGGTCCCAAATATGTTTACTTTTTGCAATGTTGGTGGACTTGAGTCCCGGTTCAAGTGTGAAAAGTATGTACCCTTTTTCCACATTTCAGTGTTTTTGCTGCCCTTTTCACGTTACGTACGTATCGTGCACAATCTGAAAAAAATACCCTTTTAAAACGTGTTTCTTTGGTCTTGCGTGTATCCCCTGTCAATGAACAGTGACCCCCCTCCCGGGACTACAGATGTATGTGAACCCACCTTTTTTATTTAAAAGAAATGTTGGTATTTTTATATGATGTACATACTCTTTCACTTAAAGGCAAGTAGTGCGAGAAAATATAACATTCTGATTTGTATATTACATGATAACTAAACATTATATATTTGTATGTATACAATTTGTTGTACAAAAGTTAGTTGTTTCATATCGGGCCAAATGGTATAAATGAGGTGACATGTGACGTCAAAACTCCGGGCAACGAACAAAGCACTGCCGGCGTAGGCGTGAGCACCTGCAGGCTTGTGCTTTTAAAATCGCGCTCAAGCAGGCGTGATAAGGCTATTGACTGCTGTACTGTATGGGCCATTTCTTCACACTTCTAAACTGTTAGTAGACCAGGTGTGAACTTGTGTTTGTAAACATTGATGTCAACTCATCTATAGTCAAAACAGTTGCAAACCATACAATGTATTTGACTGTCAAATTATTAGATTAAAAAATCGATTTGTGATCGCTTTTATTTTTTAATGAAAATTTCTATCTCTTTCTATATCTGAGACAATTTTTGTCTAAAAAATACAAATTTAAAAAACTAATTCAAATACATGAATAAATGAATGTGTTTAAATGAGCCCAATTTGATGCCATTTCTATGTATTGGCTGTCTGAGATTTGGTTGGCTGCCGCACCCTTTGCATCCTTGCTATGGCCATGGTTCTTGAGTGGTCATGTTGGTGTATTTCATTTTTTTTTATAGTCTATGTAAAGGCTACAATAAGATCTAGCAACACTATATAAATGAATTAATGTCAATCACACTTGAAATGGACTTATTAATTTTAAAAAATTGCATTCACTTAATTAGCTTAATTTCTCAATTGTTCAAAATTTAACTAGTTGTAGGATAGTGGGACCCAGTGTATTAGGTAGGGTAAGAGAAACATGGTAAGAAGGCATCCCTAAAGTAAGAAGGAAACCAATATAAAATAACTAAGGAAACAAATAAAAAGAAAAGGAACAGGGAGACGTGGCAAATGAGATAAGGAAGGTCGGCTGGAAGCAAAATGGAGAACTTCAGCAAAACGGGGTCAATGGGCGGGGGCGGCGGAGGAGACTTCATTGCCTCATTTACCGCTCTTTTTCCCAACCCATACATATACAACGTACAGTTCTGACCTTTACTTATACCAACATTTCTCCTTACCTTCATTCACATCGCAAAGAGTTATGCCCGTTCCTACCTCTAGCAAATAGTTAGTCTTCATCATATCCATGCCACAAGACTTATCACAAACCCCCTGAACACCTCCGACAACACAAAACAATACTTTATATTCTGTTCTTTAAAAAACAACCCAATAGATAGCCACCATACTATTCTCTCAAAGAAACTGGATACTAATCTATCACTTAAGACCCCACTCACACCCCTAAAAGTTAACAACCCCCAACGTCAACCAAATCCTTTCAGATAAACGTACCATTTACTATAATCCTCAAACCCGTCCCTCAAAAAACATGTTTTTCCTTAATCAAAGACCCAAAAAAGTAATTTACTACACAATAAAATTTTATTTAACTAGTCCAAACTAATAAAAATATATCATAAAAAATAAAAAAAAAAAAAATAATGACCGAATAAAATTGCATTTTAAAAAAAAAAATAGTCATGCTTTTGCCAATATTAATTGATACAATAGCTCCACGCGAGTAATTGGGTCCCAATATGTCAATTATATTTTTTGCAATTAATTATATTTTTGCAATTTTGGTGGACTTGAGCATTTGGTGTGTCTTATAAAAGCATTTTGACGAATGATGGATGTAAATGAGTGGACATTTTGTACCCCGAGAGAACATGAGCTGCCCGTTTCATATAGCATATCCTCAGGGCGTCTATGATTATATGATTTGTTCAGGTTTTTTAACTGGATTCAGAATAGAAAATGCCCATATCGGACATAACACCAATGCCTTAAATCTCAAAAAATTCCAAAATATTTATAATTAGAATGAAGATCTTTATAAAAGTGCATTTCAGCATTAAATGAAATTCATGTTCGACCTCATTTAAAGAAAGATTAACATAACCTTTGCTCTGAGGACTCTTTGTATGAAAAATAATGCCCCTTTTCTCAGATCATTAGTGAATGAGTTCTAACATAGTAAAAAGGTGATTGCAGCATGCCCAAATACATGTTGATGTAAACTATCCAAACAAACCAAATTACATCTTTGAAAAGGACCAAATATGACACAACAAATACGAAAAATGAAAAAAACAATAATGAAAAAGGCAAAACCCTAAAAGAGCTCAAAAAGAAAGAAAAAAAAAAGATTTTGCCAGCGGAGCGAGAATAATATTTGTTGTTTTTTTTGCCCCAAAAGGTTCAAATTTTGGTAAAAAGTCTACTTTTGCAAAAATTTGTCCCCCCCCCTTGAGGAGGCAAATTTGGGGAAGTTCCCTTTTGAAAAAAGGCGCCCCTAAAAATCCTGTATGGGACCGGGTGTTACAAAGTTACCCCTGAAGGTCTCCAACAGGCGTTAGATACTTTGAATTAATGATTGCACTTTTAAAGTTTTTTAGACGACTTGCATAGAAATTTTGCAAGCCTACCCGGCATGGAATATGGACAACATAGTCATGTGAAATCTTTATGCACAAAAGTACAGTACTGCCAGAAACATCATAACAACGACAAGGTAGGTAAACTAAAACACTTCTACTCCACAGATTTTGATTCCAAGTTGTTATCAATGATTATATCCCGTACAGTGGTCATGGTGGTATAGCCATTCAGTTATATTAGTAAAATGTATGTATGTTGTGACCGTTTGAATGGCATTTTTCCAAGGGGATGTCTAGTTGGGGTGGTTAAGTGGGAAAAACATGCCAAAAATTGACCAAATTTTAAAAACGTATTGTGCCATTATTTTGCAAAAAGCACACAAAATTTTGTAAAATCACACAAGATTTTATAAGATAAATAAAAAGCACACAAGATCCATAAAATCAAATAAAATTCTGCCTAAATGCAATCAAATTCAATCATACCACCGACTGCAATAAAAATTTGAAATGTGGCAATGATTTTCCTAAAATTGCACAGAATTATGTAAATTGACAAGATTTCTGTTAAATCACGCAATCGCACAAGACTTTGTTAATCGCACACAATTCTTATGCACACAGGTTCCCATAAAATCGCAACAAAATTAGGCCTAATCCAATCGCATAAGAATTTGTAACTATTGCAGGATTCTTAAAATGCACTTTGATGATCTTGAGAAATTATAAAAAATCTGGGAGGATTTGGAGAATTGAAATTGACATTCACAGATCATATCCAAATAGCATTAAAATTTCAAGAAGTCACAGTTGATTCTTAAAATACATGTATCTTGGGATTTTTATTAGACTGATGCGATTTACCACTTTTTCCCCAGGACATGGGATTCTTAAGCTGCTGAAGTATGACATAGTTCTAAAATCTATTACATAGATAGGACATCCATGTTACACATGTGTCAAACTTACCATTATCTCAAAAATGATATGTTGCCCAGAAAGCATGTTTTTGACCAAATTGGCCCAATTGACATGTCAAAATAATACATAAATGGAATGCCAATGGTATTTCAAGTATTTCAGCCAAATTAGGCATAACAAATGGTGTTTTGATATGTGTGACCTAAAATATTATTCAGGGTATATAGATGTCAAAAATTCAATATCTCAAAAAATAATTTTTTACCCCAAAATGTATGTTTTTCACTAAAATGACCCAACAAATCCCCTTTGGCTCAGATTGGCAGTCAACATAATGCACTATAGATCAGTACTTTCAGAGCTTTTCAGCTAATTTATTGGAGCATAAAACAACCTGTAGACGTTTTGAATGCTAACTAAAAATGTAACTATTTTCAGGTTGTAGAAACATGAATTTGAGAAAAACGAAATTTTCGCATATCGCCTATACTTACGTATTCATTTTGTTCAACTTTAGAAGCTACTTGTGCAATTTGGACATCAATAATAGCCTACTTACATAGATGGAGCATATTATATAGATGTCAAAAATTACAATATCCAAAATTTCATTTTTTTTTTTTTGCTAAAAAAAATGTATTTTTTAGCTAAAATGCCCCCAAAACCACCTTCGGCCTACATTGGCAGTTCCACATCATACCTAATCTGAATGCCAATGATATCGTAATAGAATAAAAGATGCATGTTTTGAATGCTTAGCTAAAAGTTTATTTTTCAGGTTTTGAAACATGCATGAATTTGAGAAAATACATATTTTCACCCAATAGGCCTATTGCATACTTACTGTATAATACAAACTTTAGAAGCTTACTGTGAGCTTCTGGGCATTCTGGGACGCAATACTTAGTATATGGAAGCATATTCCAAAGCAAGGGAGGTCTTGAAGCAACTATCGCCTGCTTTCTGTCAAAAATACCAATAGGCCTATCTGACAAAAAAAAAAAATGCCCAAAAATATATGTTTTTCGCTATTAAATGACCCAAAAACCACCTTCGGCCCACATTGGCAATTTCACATCATGCCTAATCTGAAAGTAGACATACGCTTTCCATTGATGTGTGAAGTGGTTATTGATTGATTGATCACAGAGCTGGAATTATATTTACGTCGTTGTTGATTGATTGATTTTTGGTAGCCTTGTTTTTTTCTAGAAACAACGGTCGCATTGGAAACTGCTGACAACAGCCACTGGCACGTTGGACTGTTGTGATTTATTTGGGATGAAACCTGAAATATTATAATACTTCCGTTGAATATAAGATGCCTATTCTGAATTATGGGTGATAACCAACAAGAGCAACGAGGTATGCAGTCCACAGCGTGAGCAGATTGGCGTTGAAGCCTGTCGTGAGGAAGGGTTCAAAATTCGGCAGTCATGCAGTGGTGTAATTCATGATTATGAACTAGTCTTATCATGAAGCAATTATAGTTTTATACTCCATTCAACAACTCACCGTATCTCCTTGTACAGGAGCGTACCGTTATTGATTCGTTATCAACCCAGAGTTGATATGCAAATTAGCGTGTTACTTAGTTACGCCCGGCGCAGTGTTCACGGAAGTGCGTTTACGCGGTACGCTTAAGCATGTAACTGTAGTCTTGTAAGTCGACGCACAGTTCGTCACGTTTGGAACTCTGAGAACGCGCTAGGACACCATGTGCATACTGCAAAGCAACAAACTTGCCAAAACTATCGCTTTATATTTTGCTAAAATATTTTAATGAGGAAAGATTTCCGTGAACTGGGAACATTTTAGTATTATTATCAGACATAGTGAGATTAATTATGTTTTCAAGAAGATTTTCGTTGTTTAAAGGGATTCAAACATTGTTACAGAGTGGTTCATCACAAATCAAAAAACTCTGCATCGATGCGTCCGCGTATTTTTTATCACGCCTCGCAGGAATAAAAATCGCGGACGCAAGGTCCATTTCCTAGCTGGCAGTGATGTCTGTGCGAGTTTGATGGTCACCAATATACTCTCTGAAAGAATTGTTCAGAGTTATTACCATGCACCGCGTGACGTGCTGTCAACCCGGAAGTGAATGTGCATTGGCCTGTTTGAGTAGGTTGGCCTCCCATTGGTTAATCGCGTATTAGGCTACCAATGTCCCCGCCCTTTTATGCACATATTGCGACGCGCGTGCGACCTCTGAACAATTCTGGCAGATAGTATATTAGTAAACCACATTTTTTTTTAGCTTGCATAGACTATCCATGCAGACTTGAACAACAAATGAGATTTGGACGCAGATCAGAACCAGACCTGAGGTGAGCCTCAGAGGGGTGGGGGGAGGGCAGACCAAGAAGTTTTCCCGAATTTTTTCGGACAGAAAATTTTGGTCGCAGCGTCACCAGTCGACCAATAGTTTTTCCAGTCGGTTCAAATTTCCGGCCGGAGCAAACCTTCTCCCCTTTTATCCTTTTCGTCTCTAATCCTCTAAAATATCTTTCTCAGGGCTGCAATTTCGACGCGAATCGATGGCGCGTAATGATTCTCGCCAGATTGTTAACACGCGACTCAAAGTTGATTCGCGTATAATCTCAGTCAAAAAAAATAATGCTTTGGGCCTTGGGCCTACATTATGGAAATAGGAGGAATCACAACCAATAAGACTACCAATGTATTTTTTTCTTCAAAGAATGATGAATATTGGTTCGTTTATTCAAAAAAACAAAATATTAAGGCGAAAAGTCTACTTTACAATGACAGACGTCCGTACATAATCTCGATCGACATGTACTCTGTTTACGAAATTGAACCTGACCCAATACAATTACCATCACATCAAAGCCATGTGTTTACCAGCAATACCATGTGCCCTAGTGTACCAGATAACAGTAGGTTGTCATTTAAAACAACGGGCAAATAATAAATTTAGAAACGTACTGCTGGTTACTAACATCAATGCAATAATAAAGATCTTAGTTAGAAAATACACTTTCATCTATTTTTCCACTCCTTTATACACAAAAAATAAAACAAATGTGTAGCAAAATTCCAAGGCGGAATACTAGAGATCGAGACTAATTTACCTGTTCAGTCTGCAATTGTAAACAAGGTGTATCGGGAAGTGGATGTCTGACGGGTCTGTGCACTATGGAAATTTCGTGTGGAAATGCTAAAATTTTAGCAGGTGAGAACGTTCAATACTGAGGGGAGTGCTAACGGTGCCGTCAACATTGTAATTTTGTGTTTTGACAGGAAATATGAAGAGAGATTTCGCGCCTGTTGCGAATTCGGCAGGCTTAGCAAGGTGCAGAATCGGAAATATTTTTGCATTTTTGTGCCATTAAATGCATTCGATTCTAGATTTTGTTTCACCGCATGAATTTGATGAGTAATTGAAGTACAAATATATTAAGAAATGAAAATCAGAATCCAAAGGCCTTATAATATCTTCCAAAGTCGCTGACTTTCTGCCTAAGAAGTCTTGCATGTAGTATAGGGGGACTGAGGAATGACGTGACTGAGCTAGTACTCTAGATCTGAAGAGACGGCTAGGCTTCAATTTATCACTATTTTATTTGATTGTTTTTTTTAAAAGAAATCATACAGGAATGAAAAGTGTAGTTAAAGGGATGGTCCGATTTAAGTTATAAAAGTTTTCATCTTGATAGAACGGCCTCACCCAAAAACCCCGTCTGTAAAGTTTCGCGCCCGATATTTCAATCCGTTTTGATGTGGCAGCTAGAAACGTGATTTTGTGAGCCCCAGAGTACTGTGTAAAACTAATATTGGTCGACCAAACCTGTAAACTTAAATGTCTTTGATTGGAAAAATCATCTAAATTTAAGCCTCATGTGACTAGAGAATTTGGGCCATTTGTAACAACCAGAAAGCATTTTAATCAAGATCTAGATCCAATCCAAGAGCCAAACAATTCAATAGCGTTCTTATTAGCTGCTACAATTACTGCCCTATTATAATGAGTGCACCAGGCCAAAAATCTTAACAATCTGAAGCCCTTCACCCAGATAAACATTGATGGATCATCTTGAATTCAACTATTGACGACTTGTGGGTATCTGGATTTTGGGTCTTGAATTCATTGTAGTATTTTCTGTTCTTCGGGTCTTGTAATTCATGGATGCACCAAAAGTTAATTCCTCATTGTACTGGGTAATTAATATAATAATGATTTTTCCAATTCAAGACAGTTTGCAGTTGTACAGGAAAATGGAGCACACTTCCGCGCTTAACTCCACCAAACACATTTAAGCCCTAAAGTTTCAAGGGTAAATGAGAAAAATAGTAGCTTTCTTCTGATACCAAAATTTCGACCACTTCCGGTAACATCGGCGCTTCGGGGACGAGGCTATTAGCGATCGGTCCCAATTGACCTTTAAATATTTTAAGTGTGTCTTTCGGCAAGTGTTAACTTGTAGTGGTCGTCGATGCCTGAGTACTGTCACATTTCGAAACAACACCGTTAGGCCTATTAATGAAAAAAAATCCATCTCCAAATTATTGTCTTTAAAAACAAATTGTGAAGAATTACCTTCTGCCAAAAAAAGTAGCACTCCGTTGAAATCACTTCTTGTCCCTTGAGCTATAGTCATTAATAGTTTATTAAACTGTAAACTGGGCAAGTAATATCCTCACAAAAATTGTATTTAGATTTCTAAAGTGTAAATACATGGCATTAAACTGATACGTTCCGCCAAACATGTCTAATTTAAGGCCATGCGAATAAGTTATATAACCTTATAATAAATTCATAATCTTACGAAGTTGGTCTGAATCAATTGATTCTCGCAAAATTACCACCTGGCGAGAATCAAACTTGATTCCCGCAAGTTACAACACGAAATTGCACCCTGTTTCTTTTTTCTCTTCTTTTTTCCTTTCCTCTGTCCTCTTCTTTTTTGCCTTTTCTCTTTCCCTCTTTTTCTTTTCTCCCATTTTTTTTGCTCCCCTTCCAGATTTGTTTATGTCTGGGGGGGGGGGTTATGTTAGTCCCCCTGCTGAGCAAGACTCCTCCATATGTACAATTAATCATATGCCCTTATTTAAATCAAGGAGAGTCTCCTAATGCCAAAATAGTGGTGTAACTGATATGACAAAATTTTTGTCTCACATTCTCCATAATTTTCATTTCACGCTTCACGCAAATAAATTTTTACCTAATTCCACCTTGTAAAAGTAATTCCTTAGAGTGTTATCAACAACATGGAAAGTCGTAAATATCTTCAACTCCTTTTTTTGAAGTAAGTTAAAAAATTCCCCAAGACTTGTAAATTCTGACCGGTGACCATCCCATTTGGTATTGCTATTTAAGCCATTCACGCATTTCAAAATTGGATATTACTGGTGCTAAAGGGAGAGAGTGTGTTGGGTGAAAGCCCGGTGAAAGCTTGAATAGGAATTCAGGTACATGGAGGTGAATGTTGGCCATTGGTCCGCAATTTGAAGGCTACAAAAATGTCATAGCTGAGGCACATGATTGTTTTTGGGACTTCACATAGACTGTTAAAGGCATAACTGTTAAAGAAACGTCAGGGAAGTTCCAATTATTGGGACTAGGGGTTATGCCACTGGAATTGATGTGGCGTGATTTGCATGGTACTGTCCGTCTGCAAGTCGCATGTGGGGGCTAATGAAAATAGCAGCCACGCCATGTTTTCTCTAAAATTAAGGAATGCTCTACTGGCAGCAAATATTACAACACTGGGCCAATATGCTGCCGATACTGAATTTGGACTGGGCCAAATGGGTTTGCACTGTCAATGGGACCTGTACTATTCTGGAAGTAGAAATTGATAGTTTCCAGGGTACCCGGGGATGGGCGGAACTTGCACACGAGGTGTGTTTTTGAAATGTTAAACTCCCCGGCCAAGTCCCGGCCCTGCGGGGGAACATTTTTATGTCAAACCCCGACCAAGTCCCGGCCCCTGCTAGCCGTGCAAAAGTGTCAAAATGAGTCAAACCCGATTGTGCCATTCATTTTTGATTATGCTGCTTTCAATCTTGTGTATTGTAGCTTTGTCATACTACGTTTATACGTTTTTGTAGAAACTTGCGCTTCCGTTCGTCCCGACACAAAATCCCGACTTTTTTGACATGCGTGAACTCCATGAACAAGTCCCGGCATACGCCCATAGGTCACTGTGTTGTAATTTGTCTATTTACAGACAGAAAATAAAAAAGAAATATGAACTAGCCATGCAGTAGACATGGTGAACAAGACGGCCTGGAATAACATCTGACTGACCTTTGACCCCATGCCTAATAACTTGACCAATGAGTCACAGATGTCATTAAATGTATTTTTGTGTTAACAACGTTACAAGGATCATTATTATTATTGAGTTTCAACTCAATCCTAGCATGTCAGGGATTTGACCTTTTAACCCCTATAGCATGACCCCTGGTCACGGATGGGGTCAACTGTACTTGTTTTGTATTTATGATGTCACAGGGATTATTCCTGACAAATTTCAGCTCAATTGGAGCTTGTTTTTAAATTTTGACCTTGAACTTTGACCTTTGGGGTCAAGGCTATCATAGACCTTCCTACTATTAATGTTACATCACTGTAGCAATAACAGGCTTTATCTGTGCTCTATATGCTGAGATATAGCCAATTTGGTCTTATTTTTAGCATTTGTTGACGCATTTGACCATTTGACCCCGTTAATTAATGACATTTGACCCCGATATAAAAAAAACTCATATACACAGCCAAAGTGCATTGTTCCAGTGCAAAATAAAAAAAAAAATGCTTAGTTCTGGAGATAAACATTCTTGAATATATTTAGCTTAAAACCGGAAGTAACTTGTAAATGACCTTTGACCCCAAAATAAAAAAAATACCTTGCATACAATGGCTAACATACATGCATATCTGAAGGTTGTGTTACTCTGCTATGTTTACATTTTGAGATAAAAAATTTTGAATGTTTTTAAATATTTTTGGTTTTTGACCGGAAGTGACCCCTTAATGACATTTGACTCCTTATTCCTGAACACCCTATATGTAGCATGGGTCAGTGGTTCATGTAAAAAAGTTTAGTTGATATCGGCATAATCCTGTAGAAGAAGATATTTTTGCCAATTAAATGACATATTTTGGTTCTCAGACCGGAAATGACCCCCTTAATGACCTCTGACTCCTTATCCCTGAACACCCTACATGAAGCATGGGTAAATTCTCACACAGCACACAGCAGTATTGCTGAGTGTGAGGTGTATCCGGCCACCCCTGTTAACGGGGACAAAACCGGATTTAAAACTTTGGTTCAACTAACATATACTAAACTTAGGCCAATAGTTCAGACAATATAATTTTTAGGCGAGTTGGGGACAAGACTGTGGATCACAAAATGCCCCTTTAATATTGGTTGTTTTCCTTGTTTTGGTACAGATTACATGGAACTAGTATTTGACCAAGCAGCTGCTAAAAATCACAAAGTGGGAGTGTTGATTTGGAAAGCATCATATCATCAAGTGGTGTAATTGGGTAAAGATTAAACATTGCTGTGAAACTTTTAACCCGAGGTCGTCATAACACCTTTCTTACAGTAGTTCTGATTGCTCATACCATGATTATAGCATTATTTACTGCGGAGTAGCCAATCAAAATAGACCTTTTATGTATCTGTACAACTTTTTCAAGCTATTACAATGTCTCTGATTGGGTAAAATGTCACACGACCTATACTGTATAACTGATAAAAATAGGCCGGTAGACCTCAGAGGTTTAGGGTGCTCATTATACCCTGTTCTTCTGAGCAGTGATTAGAGGTAAAAAACGTTGCAGCTAATGTTTTGGGGGTGATTGTTTGGTTTCGAGGAAGGAAGGCAGGTTTTAACATCATTCATAAAAACTGTAACTTTACTCCAAAACTTGTATTTCTAAGGATTTTTTTTTTTTTTTTGCCAGAAAGTTTCCCTAATATTCCGTCAATCATCATTTTCGCATCGGGCATTATAAGAAGGAATTGGCACCTCCTAATTACACGCCTACTTGTCAGGTTGCAATCTTTTAGTGGGGGTTATATACCTCCTTTAATGTAATGAATACAAATTAAATCCGGCCTAAGTGGGCGATATATTACACGGATACAATTTGGCTCGCCCCTGCCTGCGATTTTTTGCTTGGGGACTTGGTGACATTTTTTTTTTCAAAGCAAAGACCTTGAAATGATTCAATCACAAAACAGTATAAACAACATTTTATATTATAGTATACATAAAATGTCTTACAATTAAAATAACGTTTTACTTATAGATCAAAATTACTCCAACCGAAGTTATAGATACATTATAGTTTCCAAGGTCCCCATGTTTTATCAAAAAATACATCTTTCATCTATACAGCTAAGTATTTTACGATATTCCATGTATCTCTTAATTCTATATTGAATTGATATATAAGTCTGGATTGCAATTTTGTACTCTGGACATGATATGTGAATTTGCAAGTAAAAAGCATCACGTTTAACAAATGATTCAACTCTAAGCCAAATAGTATATTAGAAACTGGACAAAACGCACCTTGACATGACATTATTTTGATGGAAAAGGTTTCCAGCTTTCCAGAAGGGCTTTGACCTATTTACACTGACAGATACATGTGTTCAATACTTTTCTATATTTTCACAACAGAAGGAACATAATTATGTTGTTTATAGTCACTTATATAGCAGTTTGTTTGTTGCTAAAAATATTGTTTATAATTCTGTATTGAAACCATTGCCGTTTTGTATCTTTTGTTATCTTAAAGGGTCTGCTGCTGCAAATTTGTTACCACCTTTCACCGGGAATTGATATTCCTAGGATTTCCTTTCCCCTTTACTATGCTTGGTTTATTGTTTGCGTTTCATTTTTTAACAGTGCATTAGAAACACTGCAGCCTGTTAGGACTAAATAGAATTTCCCGAACACTAGGTGGAATGGTGAAGTTAACTTTTCTTGGTGACCAATACATTTCAAGGTCTTGTGATACACTGTATTACACCTTGAGATGCAAACAAAAATTGTGTTAAGCCCGATAAAACATGTAACTCATGCATTGTATAAAGATTACCGTTTTCATTAATCAATCAATTGATAAACATAATACCTTTGTCCCGCCAGTGTTTGAAATTTATCGTTTTGTTTCCATAAGGATTTTATCATTCCACCAAAGGTAATTCCGTGCAACAGTGTTAAAATCGAATTTGGTTCACTCAAGTGAAGATGTATTATTTCGCCCATGCTATAATACTTCGTGCCAAAATTGTTTTTTTATATGCCTTTTACCAATAATTAACCTATTTAGACCAAATTGTCAAAATCATTATTTGGTAATTGAGAAATTTTATGAAATAATTTAACCCATTTTTGTTCCCTAATTCTACTCTTGTCGCAGGACATTTTCTAGAGCATTAATGTGTATCAGTCTGGATGTGGGGGAATCTCACGCCCCCAAATTCCTAATCTATATTTATCATTTGAGAGCGTTTAATTTTGACTGGTGACATTTTAACCTTAATACATTATTCATTAGAAGACTTAGCCTTAGCGTATGGGTACGGGATTAAGCACGGTAACTGATATCCTGTCTGCATAATAACTATTGCGTCGTGAGTTACTGAAATTATGATAGAAACCTAAAATATAGTGATATAATACACCGCCAAGGATAATTTAAGAAATACGAGAGGTTGTGGTTCTCATAATGCGATAGCACATACAAATTTGTCCGTTCCATTGCTGTAACAAAATCTAAGCTCTTATAAATCCAACTCCCTGTCAAGCCCTTGCGGGGTGTCGATAATAATTTCCAGGTTAGTAATTGGTACAAAATTGCATAACAGACGTTGGAACAGCCGCGGCAATATGCAAAACAGACGGGTCAAACGGCCTAGCCAAATGGACAGACCTAATGGAAAGCCTAACAGACGTATGAAATAGACGCATAAAAATGTTAAACAGATGGGCTAAACAGACGGACTATGTTAGTCTTAAATAACATTTGTTTTGTTAATTACTCATCATTCATTATGCCACATATGGATATGGGTCTTATTTTTTACCACATTTTTGCTCAGTATACACTGTACATAGTTCTGGTCCCAGAGATAGAGGTGTTTTATTTATCCGAATTGACCAAGTGTCTTGTTATTAAATCTGTATAGGTCATCCCTTGGAACATCCAAAACACAAAGTCTTAAGCTCAGTGAGTGGTGGACCGTGACGTCAGAGGTCAATGACCTCTAAATTTGCATGTTCTTCACAAAAATCGTTACTTTTAGAGATAGAGGTCACAGACTAAACTCAATTTGGGCAAGTTTGGTATCATATTAAAGCTAACAAAATTATCTATTCAGTGATAGGTAACACACATTGAAGTCTTGAAAAGTATAAGTTGGTAATACTGTGCAAAAAAAGATGTATTTTTACGACTTTTTCAAATTTTTTTGCATCAAATTGGTACCAATATGGTACATATGTACAATGAAGATGGCAAAATTGCTCCTCCATATTTGCAGGAAATTAGCATCTATTAATGTGTAAATAATAAACGGACGATCGATTATTTACTTATTTTTAGGTTACAACATTTTAAAGTATGGTCACCCTAGTCTTATTTCGCCTTTCATTTCCAGTGTGGTTGTTTATAGGGACAACAAAAGGGAGTAAACACTGATAGAATTTGGGCAAATTTGGTATCACTTTAAGGCTACTACAATTTCTTCAGATACAGGTAAAACGGTTTCATTCTGGAATGGGTACAATGGGCCCCAAAATGTATATATTGTAAGACGTGTTGTCCACACATTGCACCAAACACAATCTCCAGATTATCAAGAACATCAGGCATTGGTGCCATCTTCTAGATGAGTGAATGCTGCCTAAATGCTCTAATTCGCCATATGTCATGGACTAACCCCACTTTGGATGTGAAGGCAGCAGATAATCGTGACTCCAGTAAAACACATGGAATTCATTTTGCCCTAGAATTACATAGATCCTGGTTAACTGGGAATTGGAAAAAAACAATAGTACGCCGTAATGAAGATGCCGTTCCAACACTATCCACAATGAGGCATCAAGTCTCCTATCAAAAGAGAGGTAGATGTAACATGTCCAAGATTGAAAACGATGAATCTGAGTGCCATTTTTGAAAAAGCACATGCTAGAAACATGAGTCTTAAAGCTGACTTTTTTTTTTTTTGGAGTAATCAGTGATTGAAATCCTTGGGCTTTTTTGGGCCTTCTATGTTTGATGGGTTTATAATAATAAATAAATATTTGAATTCTATAAGTGCGCCAACAAATCCACCGAGGTGCTCAGGCAACGCTTTGGAGTGCCTTAGGATGACACTCAGCTACAACACAACGAGTAAATCAGAACGACAAGGGAAGGCTTTATGGAAGAAGTCTAATTTAGCTGCAGGAGGAAACCAAAGTTCCCGGAGAAAACCTGCGAGGACGGGTATGTATCGACACCAAAGCGGACATCGCCGGATAAGTAATGAAGACGCCCGTCTATAGTTTTCATGAGAACGGATGAACTTGAACCGTTTTGCATAACAAAGCGGCATGCTCAACGTTTACCTTTTGCTGGTTTTCTAAAAAGTCCCACTTTAATACATTCCCAACAGTCGGTTTTATGTAAAGTTATAAGCAGGCTTCAATGGGTATTGGAATTTCCATATTGAACTCTTTCCACCCCCAGACCCACCATGCCGCGTTGCACGGTGTACGCTATATTATTTAGCACAAGGTATGTGAGTGGCGTTCTGGTTCTTGGGGTGGAAAAGACCTCATTTTTGCATTTTGTTTTCTGGGGGGTCCGAAAACACTACAATGGAATTGCACAAAAACAACAACGAACTTTTTACATACAACCCATACCCACACATATTGGAAGGAATGCGTAATCTACCAAAGGCTCTTTTTCTAGTAGCCTTGGATGAGCAATAGTCACAACAGCTGACCATGCATGTGCTGGGTATCTACAAAATGACAGGGATGTATTGCTCAATACAATGGTGAATGAAAGTTATTGAACTGCGCCATGGGAATTGTAATCGTATAGCTCATAGTGTAGTTAACTTGCTGATAATATAAATAGCGCGGTCATGGGCCATTGTGTTGTATCCAGGTACGCTTGGTGTGAAGACGGTTATTAATCCCCAATCTTCGCGCATAAGTAATAGGTCTTTATTTGGGCTTGTTATAATGGCTGCCTCATGTAGCCTCTTTATAGCTTATGAAGGCATATAAAGGCATTATCTATAGGGTCACTTACAAGATCCATGACAAAGGGCAGCCATGCAACATCTGTCCTGTTTCTTCATATAATTAATAAATGGTCATTGAAAGGAGGCATGCCCTCTAAGCTTTGCTTTTTCCAGAGAGCATGCCCCAGAAGTTTCTCATTTTTTTCTTGATACAAGTGTATTTTGGGATAAAAAAATACCTTGCGTACATGATTAAGTAGTTAAAACACCAACTCAACAACTTGATGGTGAAATATAACTATTATGATTATAGAGGGCCTCTTCTCTCTTATCCGGCGATGTCCTTCCACGAATACTCAACAGGTATTCGAACCCGGGCCACATTGGGTGAAGGCGATGGATGGGCCACTAAACCAGCTCGCCCTCCCAAACAGATTATAATCAGTGACTGCGGGAGGTGTAAATATGGAATAATATATATTTGCATTCGTCATGATTTTTGAAGGACAGTGACCAAATTTGAGACCTACATTTGGTCCCATAGCACTAGGAGCAGAGTACGATACAGGAAGATGGAGAATCTGATGCGATATTGATAATGGGGAAACTCTTTGTTTTCTTCGTCAGAACTTGTAAATGCCTCACATTCCATGTCTTGGAAGCGTTATATGTCTTAACAAAGATGCAGATTCAAGACAAACTGAAATTTTGCATTCACAAACAGGGCACCGCATGGATTACCTGCTCCCATTTAGCTGTGCTGCTATCATGACTATCTATTGGGATCTTAGGCATCACAAATTTCTGAAAGAAACGAACGGAGCGGTAACCATATAATTAGTTCCAACAACTGCTAACAAATACCTTTCCACAGATAGTACAAGGGCTGAATCAATCCGTGGATCTCTTTTTCAGCCCATAACGTAGTGGGAATACCAATAACAAAATCCAATGGACAAAACCTCCCTTCCAACCAGCTATACTACTTGGCTTAATAAATAAAGGCCACTATCTTGACAGATGCAGTTGATGTCTCCATCACTATATATACTCTAAGGGAAGGGTAAACGGTGAATGCCTGATAAAAACCAGTTTAAAACCCGCCAAGTCCCCAGAGACTTCACAGCATTAAAAGCCACAGTGGAATCTGTTGTTTTTTGGTTTTTTAATATAGTCCTCTTTACAGAGAGGACTTTAACGGATTATGAAAGATTACAGGTACTCTGCTTAAGCTGAATACGAAGCTCAAAGATTATTGCTATTGGATATCTATATCAATCCCTCTACGACAGGTATGAAATATTTCCTGTTATCAAAGATGTAGGATGAGGGCCAAGAGGGAGTGAACAATTTTTTGTTTCCATTCACTGAGAAATTCCCGATTATGTGGATAATCTGGAGAATGTGTATCCTGTTGCTGACCATTATGTCTTCAGAAACTACCCCCTTGTTTTTATCCCTCCACAAAAGATTAAGCAGTGGCCCGTATTGTTGCCATGACTTGGAAGAATAACAGCAACCCCGATGGATGGGGATCCCAAACACAATAATTAGCAGATGACAGACAGGCAGTAAGTTTTTTTGCCAATCATCTGGTTTTCTTGGGAGTAAAAATTTTGGCAATATAATTCCTGACATAAATGGTGGACATAGTGAAGATATGGCCATACCGTATGGAGTATATTTTTTACATATGAACAAGGACAGGCTAGAAGCAATCTGATGTCAACAAAAAATATATTTGATGCTTATTTTTAAAGCAAACTAAAAGAATGGTAATTTTTTTGTGTATTAACAGATATTTACATGGTATACAGCTGATATTACATTGTTCATGTCTATTCTATTGGCTGAATAAATGATGAACTAAACAAATGAAAAACAATTTATGCACACAAAACAAATGGGGGAACATATACC